>CM061050.1:1203645-1345981 GCA_030762985.1 Adelphocoris suturalis
TTTCCACTGTTTTCATCCGATTTCGATGAAATTGTCAGAGAATGCGCGAGTTAGGTTGTAGATGATCCCTTATCAGTTTTATTGTCGCCAAATCAATACTTCATTTCGCGCATGCGCACACGTAAATTCCATCATGTTCCATATTTTCACTTTCCACTCTTTCGAGTTCACTTAAATTTGGATGATAGTTAAAAAAAAAAAGATAGGTAAACGAGGAAGCTTTGTGCTTGGCAGGCGTTTTAGGATTCTTCTAAACCTATTGGGGTGATTCATGAGTGGATCGCGCTGGTTTTCCACAATTCAGGCTCAGTGCTACGATGGAGACGGTTCAAACGTTCACAAAGACAGAGGAGAAACTATGTTACTGCAATTATATATGCACGAGGTACAATAATTGACGAGAAAGTGTTCGATGGACGTTTATGAGAAAATCGACGTACGGAGTAAATATGAATTTATTATTATTCCACATCACTAACGCATTTCAAGGTCAAAATACCGCCGTACTTTACAAAATACTAACGAAAATTATGAAAAGAAAATTTGAGTTAATAACCGCATTACTCGAAATTCTATACTTTAAACATTTACTTCTCTACGAAGATTCTCCACAGAACAATATAGTACAGTAAACAGTGCTCAGAGTGTTTCATTTTTCAATGCAACAGCCTAAAAACCATTTTCTGTTGAATTCTACACCAGTGGTATGCGTTCTGAGCTGCTAGTGTATTTTTCGACGTAATGATTTTTATTTGTTAATTTTATTTTATTTTTTTGTAAACATTATCTACGGCACTAGAAAATCTAATATAAATACCTACTGCTAATCAGATGTCTGACACAGGAAGATAGGATTGCAGACGTAAACTTACTACTGTAGCAGGTTAGGGAATATGCAGTTGTAGGGAGAGTAGATAATGGGTACGTCGAAAAATACACCACCTGCGTAAAACGTAGCATACATGGTGCCACGCGTTAATAGCGGTAAAGGTGTTTGAAAAGTGTCAAATGTTCTCACTTTAGGGTGGAATCGAGGATGAAGTCAAAGCCGAGGACTTCGAAGCAGGCAAGCGTATCGACGTGATAGGGGAAACAAAGCCGGTAGTAGTGTTTGAGCTTCGGTAATAATATTATCAAGGTCTTGATTATGATGTCATCGATGGAATCCCATATCGCGTGGACATCATACCCTAATACAACATATTTAACATAATTATACAACACCCTATCTTATTCGTTATCCTCTTTAGCTGAGCTTACTTTGAAAATAAATTATACAAAAGCATCATCCGGATACAAATGCAGGTTCTTGGTATCAACAGACACTCCTGATTGAAAAATAAAATTTCCTCCGAAATCTCTCGGTACCTACCTATTTGTTAGCGACCGACTGCTTTTCCATTTTAACGTTCAACTTAGATTCCAAAATATTTTAATTTAGCTTATAATAACTGAAACTTATATCGTCACTAAATAGCTTGCCATAGGAATAGTCCATTGCTACAGAAGCTGCAAAAACCACTAACATCGGTCAGGCAGAAAGAAAATGTAAAGATAATTTAGGTTTCAGGGAAGAAAAAGAAGCGCGAAATTGGAAGGATGTGTTCACAAAATGGGTCTTGTTATGAACGTATATTGAACTATTCTTACAGATACTATGCAGGACTATTAATTTAATATCGACCGTATTCCAACCAAAATGTTACTTGGAATTCGATGTAGGTACCTATCGTATAGATAATGCTGGCACAACTATGAATAGAAACAAAAACCGTCCGTCATCCTTTTTAAGTGAAAAACTTGCTGTAAAAGTAGACCAAACCGTTCCTTGTATTTTATGCAACATGGTGGCACAGAAGGCTGTACGACACATAGTTTTTCAGTGCCTCAATTAGCTGTATCTGTACATATTTTATACAGTAAAGTATCAAGGTAATTGAAAACTGTTGGAGGATTACTTGCGTATTGTTATATTAAGGGGAAGTAGGGAAGAACTACTGAGATTTCCCAATACTAAGGCACCGTTGTTAGGATTCGAGCGTTTATTCACCAATTGCTGGCAGGATTGGTTAAATGAGATATTATAAAATAAAGTATGTCGTATGCAACTGTAAAATTGACATTAAGTATATCTACAGGTATGGGACCTGGAATGATAAAGATTGATTGATTGAAGTTGGTCTTATTGTAATGTATCTTAAAAATATACGTTGCACAACAACTAACTAAATAAAATACCTTGCTTGACGAACCATTCATTGATGGAACTCAGTTCCCGTTTGCTCCCCTCGTCGTCGTCTATGATGAAATCTTCGCTCCGCCGGTTGACTGAATAATTGGTCAAATGCATGAACTTTTGGTTCAAATTGAACCGGTTAGGTTCGTATTTTTTGGTTGCGAAACGAGCCAGCCCTTCATTGTACACGTATATCCTCAGTGGGTCGCACGACGTGACCAAAACGTACAGCCGAAAATCGAATTTGAACCCGCCGATGAGCAGAGGTTTGCTGATGTAGACCTGCCCGATCATGTTGTATTTGGTGCGGAAGTGTTTGGGGTTTTTTGTTATGGAAATCCCTCTCCCTTCGCTCCCTCTACAGGGCTTGAGGATGTACGTTTTCCCAGGATTGGATTTGGAGAACTCAAGCATATCCACGTAGTCTTCAGGCAGGCACCAGGTTCTGAAGGAGAAGGAAATAAATGCAAAAGTGAAAGCTACAGAAAAACCAGTATTGAACCAAGAACAGCAATTTTATAATACCTAAAAATATAGGTACCTAATACATTTCTTAACCTGATTTTGCAATTTCGATTTAGAAAAAGGGAGTTTCTCTTGAAGTAGGTGAGTCGTGAATGATGACAATTAGATCCGACAGTGTTGGAGAAGAAAGAACGAAAGTAATACATGTCCTGTGAGCAAGGTGTAAACCGTAAACATGAATGAGGTGTGAGCCGATAAGTAAACATGAATAACGTAATGTTGTGACCCAAAAATATTTGACACCTAGATAGCGGAGACATCGAACTTGGCTACGCAGCCAGGTTTTTGCAACGAACTTGGCTACGGCCAGAAAATGGTTAAGGGGATTATCTAGGTCGAAACCGGCGACAGCCCCGGAGGTTTTGTCAGATCATACTGACGTACATGCCTAACCAATTTGAATTTTTACTAAGGGATTGACCTCTAATGTTATGTATTTTGGAGATGCAAGCTTGCAAGCATCCAGAACACCATACTATACACATCATTATGATCTATTTGTACAACTAATCTGTATTTTACTAAAAGGATAGATTTAGGATATATTTTTTTTTTTTAGATGAGAGCTTGCGAGCATCCAAACCACCATAATATGCACCCGGAGGGTTCGGCAAAGCCTCCAGAAGAGTAATAGTGACCGTTGCCGAATTCGTTGCCATCCCTCGGTAGAGTTCTACCTCATGTCCTGGCATACAAAGGAGAAAATTCTTTCTAGTTGCACCGCTCCAACCAGATGAGCTATGAGGCCAATGTAATCAAATCTGTCGACTGTGGGATTTTTCCTTGAACGTAACATTAAGTAACACCACTATTTTTTACGATATAGGTAGGAATAACCGTAGCATACAAAAGATGGCTGTTATGAGTTAACTCCAACTTCTAGTACTTGTAGTAAGAACCTTGGGAAGAAATTGTAGTCTTTGGGAAACTGCTTCAACATGCAATGAAGATTCCGGGCGAGCGTGTCCTTCCGGCAAATCTCCAACATCCCAGGGAAGTGGTTGATCCGCTGGTATCTCTTCATGCACCGGCACCTATCCAGCGACGGGAAAAACGTCCGTCCAGTAGACGTGCCATTCCTGCCATTCAGGGACGTCCATCATGCCGTATTTTCGTGCAGTCATGCGCACGAGGTTGTACCTGAACGTGGAATCGGATAATATAAATGAGCACTTTGCCGATTTATCAGCTAAATATATTATTCTCACGATTGAAAGAGGCATAAAATATTTTACCGATCAGCAATGGCTTCCACAAAGGGGAACGTAAAGGACCGCTGGATACCATCAAGTTTTTTGCAGATCCTTCACGAACCGTATACATTGAGTAAGAGTGAGTGACATTGTATTAAAACTAGCCATTTATTTTTCATGAAATTCCTTAACGTTTCCATGTAAACTCCAATTCATTTTGGAATTTACATAATGTTGCTACTTATAATTCCTGCACTCGAGAAATAAGAGCGAAATCATTGCAACTCAAATTACTCGTCCTATCTACGACAGTCGTTTTCAGGGATTTGGTGGGAGAAGCATGCCAATCAATCCGGTTATACCACAGATCCGCGCAATACGGAAATAAGTAAATCTTTGTAATAATTTACACTGCTATTAGCGTATAAATACTATACTGCTGTAAGTTCCTCCTCAACCTTATGAACTCTGAGAAAGCAAATGTAGGGTCCAACCGGCACAATCTCTGAAAAACGTAATCAGAATTGGACTGTATTTATAGTTTCGTTGGACAAGAAATCGCCATAGTCAGATACACAGACAGCATCGGAAACTCATGGCATGCGGAATACATGGAATTTGAGCTTTTGTTTCTGACCCTGGCCAAAAAATACAACATAAAACGCTGCAAACTATTACACAAGGGTTTATTATTTCTGTACTAGATATCACTTGTATGCAAATCATTAGTCTACAATTTATTATTAAGCCCCATATATATCTAGTATGATCAAAACTTGGTGCATCGTACCTCCCAAAAAGGTTCACACCTTTACAGCTACAGCTCCGGACCCCACAATTTTACGGTTTATAGTAGGTGAATGTTGAAAATTTTTCTGAAAATATCAAAATAATCAAAAACAAAAACAAAACATAGTAAAACGCAGGTTGAAAAGGTTAGAAAATTGACCTCAGAGGCCCTATCAGCTATTAATTGATCCTCCAAACTTTATAATTATTTTTGAGGTGTCCCGAACGAGCTCCATTCGATTTCAGCAACGTGAGTCGATTAGAAAATAAATTAGCCTCGGAGGTTCCGAAGCTCATCAGAATAACACGAGGATTGAGAATATTACAGCAATATAAAATAACCAGGTGACTCAGAAAGATTAACGCTTAGATCAAACTCAACATACAAATATCAAAAACCGTTAAATTCGAGGAATATCAAAATGAATTTCCATGAAGGAAGTTTTGGATTAATTGGAATAGCTCAAATTTATTAGAAAATTGGCTAAAAAGTTCCGACCTTGTTGGACCTTCTATTGTTGGAATAGAAGTAATAATTTAATCAAGAGTAATTCGTAAATATTTACTAATTAATAATTTAATAAAGTAATATAATTTAAGTAGTTGATTACCTACCTACGCTTCACAAGCCCAATAGGAAACAGAAGTGATAATAAACATGATTTCATGAAGTCAGAATTACATTGGAATTATGTTATCAGCTGATGCAATTTTCATAGTTTTCAAGGCGATTTTTGAATATTTCAGCCCTTGAGTTCTACCCTTTAGTGTTGATCGAACGCGATGCCGATGTTACTGGCAAATCCGCAGCCGATAAATGATAGTTCCAGTACATTTTGAGAAAAGCTTCGGACGGCGTACGGCGGACGGACGGATTTTTTTTTTTTAATTCGATTTTTGGATTCTACGCATCTTGAAACGTAAAACCAACAAATTTTGATGGGGTGGGGGGGGAGGTTAAATGTTTTTGCTTGGTCGATTACAAAGGCTCATTATTGAAAGTAATAAACCAAATTGTTAAAGGTCCAATTGGTTATGGTTTTTTTTTCTTCAGATAACTTCATTTTATATATATACATAAATTATTATTTAAGAAAGAAATTTCACAAATAGAAGAAGAAAATTTAGGTTCTGATATTTCGAAAAAATCTTGATCACAGAATAGAGAAGGAAAAGTAAATTTAACTTGCGTAGGCCCTGGTAGCTTGAAGCGTAATTAATGAATCCATGGCCGTGATCGTAGACACATATTCAATCGTTCAAATTGAGGCCAGGTGGTCGGTTTGCTCCAAGCACCCATCGATGCGCTCTCTGCCATGGATTCATTAATTACGCTTCAAGCTACCAGGGACTACGCAAATTAAATTTACTTTCCCTTCTCTATTCTGTGATCAAGATTTTTTCGAAATATCAGAACCTAAATTTTCTTCTTCTATTTGTGAAATTTCTTTCTTAAATAATAATTTATAAAGTTCTGTAGAACCAATAATCAATATGTATATATATAAATATATATATATAATATTATATATATTATATATATATATATAATATATATATATATATATAAATGTCTGGGGCCTCGAGTTTTTCTGGTGGTTCTATCGACATGTGATGATTGATGATGGGACCAATACTACTTGTATCTAATTGCTTTTTTTTCTGCTCAGCTTCTTCCACTCAGCCCTACCTGAAGTGCTGCACCATCCCTAAATCCAATCAGGTCTTTGGCACTCCGCCACTTATGGCTTTTTCTTCACTTCATGAGACCATAAAATCTACACTTGTCTGTGTGCAAAACAATGTTCATGGGCACGATTAGTATACCTAATACAATATGTCCTATTTGCATGAATTTTGCATGAGTTCTCCTCTCTCGGTTGAAATTACAATTAGGTACAAACTAATGAAAGGATTATCGGGGATCGTGAGGAAATGAGTTTCTATGTAGGTCTCATTTCAGTAATATCAATTTATTGATTAACTATCAATAATGAATTCCACGGTAAGTAATAAATCTGTACTTCTCTATCTACATATGTTTGTTCAGAAGGTTCATTCAGATAATTCATATAAAACATTTCTGCAACCATTCCCGTTTTTACTCACCTACAAGTGGCGGTACAAATTTTCGTCGCTCTAGCGTTAATAAGCCGCCTCTTCCTCTTCGGTCTCTTCCTGCTAATCATGTTGACCCTGTGATTTACATCGTCGAGCTCATCTGGCGAAAAAGGTCTATCGACTCCATCACCTTGGGCCGCCGCGATCATTGTTTGATTTTGTCGTCACGCGCCAGGTATTGGTCTTAGTTCTTCGACGAAAAATGGAAAATAACTCATTTACATGGGGTTGTACTTTTGGAATTTACTATACCTGCCCTGATCTCAGTTTTACAATAGAGATCAACCGGATCGAGAGAACGGGGATAAAAATCGTCTTTCTTGTTTTTTGAGGGAACAAAAATGTTGACCATAACTCAGATCTTGGATGTTTTCATCGCGCAGTTCCCATGGAAAAATGTGGTTGAGAATCCAACACGAGTAACTTGCTACCTAACCCATCAGCAAATTACAATACATTGGTGCATAAAGAAGCATTAATTCCTAAACTTTCCCAAACAAAAGTATATGATGGCAGCATGATGATAATGATGATGAGCAAAACATTTTAAACTTATCATGAATAAAAATCTAACGACTTCAAAGCGTTATAGATGGTATTAATAGTGGCTATCAGTGTTGCCACTGATGGGTTAGATTGCTGCTGATGGGTTAGATTTATCCGATTTTCAATTCACAGATGCAGTGTCCATTTGATATGGGCATCAGCCAGACACTTTCCCAAGATCTTGTGACAGTTGTGGTAGTCCGTTTGATATCTGCCATGGATGAATTATAAAAAAGAGGCTTGGTGGGCAATATCAGTGCGCCAGGCTTGCTGATTTTGCCTGGAGAGGGGTCATCGTAGGGTCAATAATCAGGCAATCAATAGAAGGTGCTTCACGACTGGTTCGGGATATTGCAGCCTTGGGTATCTGAGACATCGAGAAGGTGGCGTTTTTTTATACATGGTTCGTTTTTGCTGAAGCTGTTTTTTATCGAAGCCTGGATTAGGATTCTATCGCTCAGTGAGGAGCAGATGATAAAAATGGGAAACATAACCAAGCAGCTGAAAGCATTATAGGAACATTTAACCCGCTTATATGTTCACGTTATGGAGCACTCCATCGGGAATTTTCCATGTTTCTGGAGAAGACCAGAGGCCCTAAATGATTATTGGGACAGACCGTTATCATATTTCATGGGGTGGATTAGTGTAATAGTGCAGTTCACCATAATAAAAGCTCTCAAACTCGGAGGATGCCAAAGGCGCCTGAAGCGGTTGGGGACCAAAGATGAAACTGCATTACTCCTGTTGAAGGATTGGGTTTTGCGGGGAAAACGTTTTTAATTCGATGAAATTGACCAAACATACCACCATTCGCAAAATTGCCCCTTGAATAGAAAATAGGTTGATCAATAACCATAGTAGTATTATTCATCTACACCCCAAATATCGTTTGATTGAATGAATGTATTTGCTGATTGAATAAATTTTAGCTGTATTTCAAATCTCGTTCAGATGCAAATTCAAGCTACAAACAAGTTGAAGGTGCTTGTGATTTTGAAAAATTCCTAATGCACTCAAACTAAATTCAAATCAATCCAAACGTATCCTCACAGTCTCGATGTCAACTTGTTATTCACCCAACTAGGCAGACGGTTCCTTCCTGATGAATGTCGATACTATTCCAGGATGTCTTGATCTTGAATAGTAAAGTATCACCAAGTCTTGATCGGTTTTGACTCAAAATTTTATAGAAAAATAACAAAGAAGGAACACTACAAAAGTTACTTAGTTTGCTTGAGAATAAATCACCTAGGTGTATACAGTCAATGCAACGGTAGAAACACTGGGTTAATTAGATCAACTGCAAACTTTTTCGATATTAAATCCTCGTTTCGGCTTGCTTAAATCCAAATCATCAGGTCCTATCGCCCCACCTCTGCTCCAAAACATGAAAAAGTCCATAACAATTAAAAAGAAGACCAGAAGCACTATTCACACTGACCGGCGGGAAGCCTTAAATTGTGGAAAACGGAGAAGAAAGAAAAATAGGATGGTGGTAATGATGATCCATACAAATGTATGCAAACGTGGATACGTGGTGAGGTGATCAATCGGTTATATTTCGTTTACCCTTTCTCCCCATTGGGTTGCTGAGGTTCTTAAAATACAGTGGAGTTGCTGGCTTATGGTACAACATTGATTCGGTACTGAAAATATTGTCTTCACTTCTGTGGGAATAACAGGTTTTTGCTCCAAATTCAAAATACAGGAATGTACACAACCATTCTAATATGTTCACTTGTATGTAACGTTTTATACTTTGCTTACACTATTTCGGGTCCTTGACAGTCTGAATTTTTGTCTGTTTTTGAGTCCGCGAATTCTTGCTAGAGACGCATATAATAATTACCTATCTATAGTTGTTGGTATTCATAAATTATCAATAATATAGTGGCCCCAAGTTTCAAAGTCATATCAGACTGAGTCAACTGGGAAGGAGCTTTCGAAGAAGCTGACTCATATTGTCCCCGAGGTAAGGCCAGAAAAAATTACTTATATTTGTGACAGACGTGGTGAAATAAAATAGACTACCCGGGGGTTGACAAGATGACCTGGAAGCTTTAGTGCTCCAGGTATAACGTCTGGGGCGGCAGTTTTAAATAACAGAGAGGAGGATGTTTTCGTATCCATCACATCTTCTCAAACCAACTGAGTCAACAAAGGATCACTCTAATCAGTTGTTGAAGATGGACCTCTGGGGGCAGCAATGCAATTCTACTGACTGCATTTTCTCACAACGACATCTGTGAGTTTTGATAAGAGGGCTATCGCCTTTTCCTATTTTGTTCATGTAGGTAGGAGGTACAAACATTGTACTTTCCCCAAAATAAAAGTTTCAGCTCTAGCTCTTTTTATTACACAGCTTTTTTTGGTTCCGAATCTGTCCGTCCGCCTGCCTGCCTTGTAAATAGAAAAGCTGCATTTTAGTACGATTTTTGCTGTGTAGAAATGAATAAGAAAAGTTCGATTCTGGCCAACTTTACTTCTTTCCCAAAAAGGTGTTGCAAAAATTAATGAATGAACATCATTCGGAGGTTCAGCACGAAAAGATACCCCAAAATCAAGAATTTCACTGTTTACCCATTATTGCACACATAAACATAGCACAGATCAGGAATCACAGTTCGAAGTAGAGCCAGTGGCTACCCGATTGACCAACATTCGTTCCTTCATTGGGTTTTGGCCACAAAAGGGCAAACCAGGCAGTAGTTCTGAAATACACTACTCAGAGCAGTGACCTCACCTTGACATTGCTATGCCAGTTGGAATTGACTTTATGTTTTGTTTTGGAGATTTGATTCTCAATGCGCATAGTCAACAGTTGTATAGAGTTATCACCGATGTCTCTCCACAAAAGAGCATTAGCAAGCTCATTGCCATGAATACTTGGCTTCAATTGTTTCTCATTCGGGCTTTCGTGATTCATCTTCGGCGATTGTTTTCAGGCGGGTACCGGATCGATACTGACTGACTCAAAGTTTCCACTGGTGCGAGTCACTGCTGCGAGGTTCGGCATGAGATGCAGCGAAGACGACTGGACGCTTTACTGGACGGACACCTTCATCAGCGCTGAGGCCTGCCGAGCAATGTTGCCCCATCAAAGAGTCAACCGATTCCCCGGTGTTTCGGCTTTTGCTTGCAAGGACCTGTTGGCTCAGAATCTCAACCGTCTGTACAGCGCTTTTCCTAACAGATACAAAATATTTCCCAGGTTAGTCGTACAATAACAATAGCAGCATTCTCATTGTTAGTCACAGGACTGACAATGTAGGCAGGGCGAATTTCAGTTTCTTTCTTACTTTGATTTTCTTCTTGGGAAATATGAGCTAAAATGTCAAAAATGTGCTCAGAAAAGTTTCAGTCATGCAGCAAATTTTCTTGTGAGTCATTATATTTGGTCTTAAGAGCGAATTATCGTGAACTTTCGTATTTTTTAAATGCTAAACAGTTTTTAAATTTGAGCAATTTTTGGGCAATAAACTCAACCTAACAAATTATCTGCTATTCGAAAAGAGATTTCGGATTTTTAGCTTTTTTGCAGTTTTTATCTATTTTTTCCACAATTTTTGCAGAAAATAAAGCTATTGCAATGGCTCAAAAAATTTTAAAATGAAAAATTTCTTCATTGAAATCCGTTTTGAGACATTCGGAAACGAATCCTAGAGCTTAACGCTTTTTCAAATGCATATATATATAAACATTCATACATTTTATACAACAAATGTATACATTTACCTATGTGAATATACTGCACCAAAAAATCAATCTTTCCGAACAAAAGGATGAGTTCGTTGGCCAACAATTTTTGAGCACATTAAATTGATCAAATTTCAAACAGAGTACTAAAAAATCAGTAAAATTGGCCAAAAACAGCTAAAAATGTTTAAATTTATACATATTTTTTAGCTAGATTTTAGTCTAAAACAGTTTGTAAACAACGAACTAGAACAATATAAAATGTAAGCAAAAAATTATGCAGAAAAATTCAAATAAATTTCATTAAGTAATTTTAGCTAAAAAATTAGTAAAACTACCTTAAAAAGCTTACATTTAACAAATCCTTTTTGGATTGCAGAATATTATCAAGAAAAATAATATGTTGCCATAAAGCTGGTAATCAACTATTTCTTTGCACTCAAAGATCTCAAATTTCAAAATAATATAACTTATACTTAGAATACGGTAATCTACAATAATTCGCTAATACGATCATGCTGAATGACTGGAACATTTGTACGAGCATATAACCTGATGATAGTTTGCATACATTTTTTAATTCCCTGGTTTTTAGTCGATAACATTTGATTTGAATAATGTTTAGTTTACAAAATTAAAAAAATTACCAATTAATGTGCCTAAAGAGTGTTGTGCAAAGAACTCATCCTTTTTTATGGAATGCCTGATTTGTTGGCGGAAGAACTTTGGAGAGTTTTCGTCTAGATTGTAGGTCATAAACTTATGAAAAACCGTTAAAATCCAGAAACTATAAACTTGAACATTCTGAAATTTAACAAACATTGGCTCATACCGTGATGCTGCACGACTGGGTCTTTTCGTTACATTTTTTTGAGGGTGCGTTTGAAATTTGATTTCGAAATTGCAATTTTTAAAAAATGGCTGCAAGCGAGAAGCTTACAGTCTGAGCTTTAACTAATAATCTCCAAGAAACATCTCAACAAGCTTCCTAACAAGCTATCGACGGCTTACTTGAATTAAAGTGTGATTAAGAGCAAGTGGTGTCGCTCAAAAAATTTGGCAAAACTTGGTGTCGATTGTTAGTGAATGATAACGGTCTAAGTCATCTAGGTATCCACTTATCTTTACTCTAAGCATGTCGAAACTACAATGGATACTTACTACTAATTATATTATATATTTACAGAACTTGGTGCCTCCCCCACGACTACGCGTCGATCACGGCGTACGGAATCTCTTTCCCCAAGAAAACGTTCATCATCAAGCCCGCCAGGGGAGCCGAAGGTCGGGGGATATACATCACCAAAAACCTCAAACTCATCAAACCCCAAGACAGGATGATATGCCAAGTCTACATCAGCCGCCCTTTTCTCATTGACGGTTTCAAATTTGACCTCAGGGTTTACGCCCTAATCTCAAGTATCGACCCTTTGAGAATCTACGTATATAATGAAGGTATTGTGTAGGTAGTTCACAAACTCAATTGAGAGTAGGTACTTTGGTTAGTGTTGATTTGGAACAAGGAGTGGATAACAATGAATTTATCATTAATCAGTGACGTAAAATGAAACGCAGAGTAAGATTGCAAACGGGCTTGCAATATTTTTCTTAATCCTCTATTAACACATTTCAATGTACCTACTTATGATCTATAATCTTGTTATGAATTCGAGGAATACATGTCCAACTTTGCAGACACAAAGAAAGCCACACAACGATAGCCGGCGGTTAGGGGGGTGATTAGGGACACAATCTAGTAGGCCACATAGAAAAAATCATATTTAACAGCGACTGCCCCACAGTTTCTCGCGCGGTCTGACGCTCACGGCGGAGCCACGCCATGAATATATTGAACAACTTACTGGAAACATTTGAGTTGGTCATTTATATAGCTTTTCCAGATTAAATTCAAAATTTTTCATATTGAATCCAAAGTTTTCCAATTGAACCCTACAATTTGCGATATTTCAAGAATGTAACTATTCCCCTCCAAACGCAGCTGCGAACCTGGGAATGGATGAACAGGCAAGCATGCAGTAGCAGTATTGTTTTTCATTTATTCCTACTGAAATTATATAGAAATAGAAGTACAGTGTAATGTTACGAACGTACTAAATGTACATATAATGGGATTTTGATTTGGCAGAATCCCTGTGTTCAAGTCAGTACCTGGGTAGTGTTATAAATTCTGATCGAGATACAAACGAGAGGCTCTTGTATTCTTGTCGATGCTTTTTATCCAAATTTGCTTGATTTCATATTGCGGTCGTATGTCTGAACGATAAATTACTATTCTACCGAACCTCAATCGTAGTAAGGTAAACTTCACAACATTTGCGTGCCTACAATGAAATGTAGTATTAGGGGAACAAAGACACGATATCTAACCAAAAAAATTTGCAAAATTGGGCATACGTAACTGTATTTTTAAGATGAAAAGGCGTTACAAGAGCCTGAACTCTTTCTCCGTTACAGTAAAAATTAATTCAGATAAGTGGAGGAAATCCGAAGTTTCAAAAGTGTTAGGTATAGGTATGATTCCCAATGACACAAGATTCGTCAGGAACCATACTTAGTTCGTTTCGCTGACGCTTAACTCGCATCCATGTTTGGAATAGCAAATTCTACCAATTGTTCTACCATGTATGATCTGGGAGCCACCCAATCCCTTGCTTCCATTAAAATGGGACTGTGGTTAAGCATAGTTTTACCTGGGGCGAAAATTGAAAAAAAAAAAAAAAAAAAATGTACAGGCCAACAGGTAGACGGTCCTGGAAACCCAGAATTAAATTGTTATGTTGCTATTTACCTCAAACAGCAAGTGACTATTTTGACTCCGGGAGGTAGATGCAAATAATTTCGATGTATTTCTCTTCCATACCTTCGGCAATAAGGAAGCAATAGTTTAAGTAATCAGATTCTGATATTATATAAGGTATTGATAGATAAGAAAAAATGCAACAGCAAACTATGAAATGAACCAAATACACGTAGGTATCTACTTATCGCCTTCACTAATTCTGAATGATTCAAATTCATTGCAAGCTCCATTTTATGAGATAAGTCGCTTAAAGAACCTTCTACGGCGTTTTGAACCGTTATTTCCATTACTTAGCACTAAATTACACTCATTCGGCAAAGATCGACCAACTTAACGAGCAATAACGTCATTTTAACGACGTTATAACTTCTTTGTTATTCTAGGGTTGACGAGGTTCGCCACTAAAAAGTACGAAGAGCCCTCTTCCTCAAACATGAACGACAAATTTATGCATCTGACGAATTACGCCGTGAACCGTCGAAGCGCGTTTTACGTCCACGACCAGAAAGCCGGCACTAAAAGAAGCCTTTCAACCATCAACAAATGGTTCGCCAAAAAGGGCTTCAGCGTGAAGCTCATTTGGGCGTCCATAGATGACGCCATCATTAAAACGGTTCTGGTCGCTCTCCCGACCCTGCGGCGCTTCTACGACGATTGCTTTTCCAACCATGTCGCAACGCCTGCTTGTTTTCAGGTAACTCATTTATTAGTAAAAAGTAATGTGACAAATATATTAAAGTAAAGTACAAATCCACAATTTAGACAGAGGTAGGTTTCAAACGATTTTTTACCCAAAAGGAGGCCAAGGTTCCCATCATGTGTTGCCGCTAGCAGATCCAAGTCATACAACCAAAAATCAAATTCATGCAATTGAACTACAACTTTGCTCAGCAACTATCCAACTTGATTATCATCTTAAACTTCTTTCTTATGATCTCTTCTCAATGCGGCTACCATAATTCCGAAATCCATTGCATTATTGATTCGTATATGATATTTTGATGCCAACTCACGTTTTGAGTAAAGGGGATTTCTTAAGATTCATTTCCTTTGCCAAGAAAGCTACTAACAAAGCAGTCAAGCAGCAACCAAGGCAACTTTGGCTGCTTGCAGTTTCAAGTCATTAGAGCGATTGCAAAGACACGATTTTGGCTTGCTGTTTGTATCTATGGTCGTCTAATTGTGGTATCTAATCAGCCAACTTATGCTAACAAAACAGTGCCGAAGATTTTTCGACTAAGCAGAAAGCTCCTTCTGTGACTTGCCGGTTACTGGCAGGGTGAGTTGGTCCATTTCATGCGTATGCAGTGGGAGACAGACAAATAACTTACAACTAACAAGCAATTATCACTATGCACATTACAAATAATGTTGATATATTGTCGTCGGGCCCACGCCGAACTCACCAAACTGGAAAATCATAGTTCTGAGAAAACTGCATTCGGAGTTTTGCCACGCCTTGAAAAATGGCGTGAAAAATATTTCGGCCTCAAATTCACATTAATGGAAGTGTTTTATACATACATAGTTACCCACTTACTGCAATGCTTTTCTTTTTAGAGGACTAAATGCACACGGATGGTTTTGGCACAGTACTACTTGTTGACGTATTTACATTAGTGAAATACAATTTTTTTTCTCGTTGTTTCCTCATTAGTGAATCACCAGTAGTTTCTATGATCAATCATGATTTATTTCCTCATTTAATTGCTCCAAAATTTACAATGACGAAAATCGAAGTTTATTATGAATAAAATACTACAAAATTACTTAGTAAAATTCAGAAAGTCCAAGATGATCACTTCTCATAGTATTCCGATTCTTCACAGAGATGGTAAACAATATGACTTGTTGTTGATCATGATGGAATATTAGAAAAGAATGCGTGGTACGCTTCTGGAATTGTAAGATCAAGTCACAGCTGTTGCATGTCTTTCCATTTCTCTTTAGAAATGCTTGCTATAAGCTGTACGCAGTGGTTGAGCTGGGGCGTGAGTTTCTGTCAACAATTAATGGTGAAAAAATTGCCTAATTGGCAAATTTGCAAAATCTACCATGCCAAAGCCGCGTATGTACTAGATTTGTAACCTCTGCAAAGTACCAAACTGGCGCATAAGCGAAATCCACCATGCCAAACCCGCTGTCAGATTGGTGACATCGGCAAAGTACCTATAACTGACGAATGTGAGAATCCCACCATGCTAGACTAGCTTAAGTGTCAAATTGGTGACTTAAGCAAAATCATAAATGCAACATTTCGACTTATTCTAATATGAACAGTTCTGAATCACCTGTTTGGGGCTAGAATGATGTATTTTCCTTATAGTATAATGTGAAGAAGCCAAAAACAACTCCAAATCTGTCTTCAAGTGAAATCACCAAAGAATGCAGTTTGGCGTGGGACTGACATATCCATGGTCGTCGTATCCATGTATCTATGGACTTCAGATTATAGTATCCATCCAGCCATTTTCTGCTAACAACATGCAAATCCCAGATGATTTTTCGACAAAGCAGTTCTGAGAGGCTAAAGAGAGAGAAGAGAGCAGAAAGCTGTTTCTGTTACGTGCAGGTTACTTGCAGGATGGGTTGGTTCATTTCGTGCGTATGAAGTTTGGGAGACAGACAAATGACTTAAAAGTTACAAGCAATCATCACTTTTCATAATACAAATTTTCACCAATAAACTAAGTAGCAGACGGGGCTTTACACTTCATGATCTGTGTCTAGACGTCCGAAGGGTTCTCCATTAAAAGTTCAGGTTCACAGATCCGCCGCTACTTTAGTCTCGTTTTTTCGTGTCAATAGTTTTTGACAATATCTTGTAACATTTTTCACTTGTGTTCCACCGTAAAAATTGTTCGATGTAATCTTAAATAGTAAATTCCGAAAAACGATTTTCGCTGCTGTTCTCCCCAACTAAAAGATTAGATTTTTCCACACGTTCATTAAAAAACCAACGAATCTCGGGATTAATTTGAATCAACTTATAGGTTCATCATTTAATATTATTCTAAGAAAAAGATAACGCCTTCTCGCTACAGTACTGTCTCGGTGTTTTAAACACATTTTAAACACCCCAACATCTTAAAACAACGTGTTATCGTATGTATATCGAATTTCGACCAGTTAATGTGACGGTTCTTATTATTAACGATCCCTCCCAGTTGGACTCAACCCAGCTCCCAAATCGGATCTAGGTCATAGCGTAAGGTCAAACTTTGTACAAGCACTAACGAAAGACTGATACGGATTCTGTTTCAAATCTATCATATCTGGGAAAGTCCAGAATTCTTACCATGCGTTGTTGAATAAAATATGTTAGGTACATACATTAAAACTACTAAATTATGTATCTAACTTCCCTAGATTATTACAAAATTTTTATTTACGCTTAAAAATAAACCATTGTGAAAGATTGACTGAAAACATTCTTGAGTACCTCCCCCCACCTTTCACCCATTACAAATATGTAGGCTTAAGTTTTAAGACATACGGAGGGGTACTAGGAAACTCATCGAAAGGAAACTCATCAAAATCTGAACTTGAGACTTTTTTTGAGTTTCCCGTCCCGGTTGAAAACTCGTCGAAACTCCATAGACGAGAAACTCATCGAAAAACTGCGTCAAATCGATTAATCAAAAACTAGTAATGAGTTTGCATTTATTTTTCTTTCGACTGCTGTCCAGCACCGTTGGGACGCTCCTCGAAAACTAGCTTCATGACACCCTTCAAAAGTAAGAGCAGTCGGGACACTCATCGAAATATGGTTAAAGGGAAACTCGCCACCTTCGCTTCAACCCTGAACTACTTTCTGAGATTGGACATCTGCCTTTTCAGGCCAAGACTAAAGTCACTGGTCCTCCCGACTTACTCGGGCTCGCACTGTTGAATTGAATTATTACTATTAGATGCCACCATGAATACCAGGCCAAATCCTTACCTTCTATAGAACAGACGTACCTATATACCTTCTTTGGGATGGCGTTCTGGTAATTTGAGATTCAAATACTCTCTAGTACCTAGTCAATCTGATTCCATACGACATTAGTGAACAGGACACCTATGATATCCTTTGAGAAGTACACATTGAGAAACATTTGAAGCGAGGCGTCTTAGTAGAAAAATTCATTGAAAGCTTTGAGTGAACACAATTCATATGTGCATTCCAACGCAAATGTGAGTCTCGAGATTATCTCATATTTTTTGCTGGTCGATATCTCAATCTGGCTCGGAAGAATTGAATATTAGTGCAAGTGACCGCGCCGCTTCATTGCATTTCTTATGGGATGGTCGGCGATTCTAGGCAGCCTACTAACATGTGTCAGATGTAATGAGGTTTGAAAGCGATATAGATATTAATACCGTACACCTTGGAGGTATGGTAGGTATGGTAGCACTGCCTTCTGCGACATAATATCACCATGCTATCTACATAGGAAAGCTAGCGGCAGATGTAAGGAAGGAAGTAAGGCTCGAGTTGAGGTCGGTATTCATTTAGAAAACCACTTTTATGAAGTATAAGAGTTCACAACAGGTATTGTACCGGTATAGGGAGGATTGTTAAAAATGTTGTAAAAAAATAGGGTTTTTGACCAAATGTATATAACTGCAATGCAATAATTAATTTCTGGGCCACATGTTCCTATAAGAGGACCATGGTTCCTTAGGGTGGTTCAAAAAAAAAAAAAAAGTTCTGGGATTTTTGGTCCCCATTGCGTTTTTGCTTCCTCGGTATGTCAGAATGACTCTCCTAAATTTTTAGCAAAAAATATTAATCCTAACCACTTTACCTGGGTCGATTTTTGCCAGTTATCGACTGCTATCGTAAACCAACCTCTAAATTGGGGCCGACGTGATGATTTGAAGGACGGATTTCAATTTTTTTAGGTCTATTTATGGGTTTTCGCATGCGCTGAACACGATGAACTTATTTATTTTACGCTCCGTCCACTAGTTATCCGGTAAACTGGCGGAGGGCACTGCTTGGAGATAAGTAAAAATCGAAAAATTTCACCGAAAATGCTGTCGCCTGGTTAAGAATCGTACTAGAAACATGCTATTATGGTCGGATAATATGCTTTGGCATGTTCTGAACATGATTCCGTTTTTTACTATACTTTTTTACTTCGTTTATCGGCCATAAACCTCAAATTACTTGTAGGGTAATAGACAAATTCACCCTAATTTCACCAGAAATTATGTCGCGTTGATAATTTAAGGTCCCAAAATACCTTGTGCCGATAAAATTTGGTATTTTTTTATGTTTCGATATTTCATCGTGTTTAATTTTTTTTTTTTTTTTTTTTTTTTTTTTTTTTTGTATATTTTTGTTATGTTATTCTCGTTAAAATGTTATGTTTTGTGAAACTAAAATTATATTACATATTATTTTCAATTATACTGCATCATTTTTTATTTAACAATCCAATCACAGTTCAGACAATTCAGAACTATGAATTTGACCCCGGAAAACCGATGGAAACTAAGGAATTTTACAGAAAAATGGGAAAATTTTAGCTATTTTCTCCATTTCGCCGCTATATTTGGCAAATAAGTACAATGCCGGTTCAGGTCCTTGCCAAATTACCTACGGCTTTGTATCGAGTATCCTGGAAAATACCAAATTTTATCGGCACAAGGTATTTTGGGACCTTAAATTATCAACGCGACATAATTTCTGGTGAAATTAGGGTGAATTTGTCTATTACCCTACAAGTAATTTGAGGTTTATGGCCAATAAACGAAGTAAAAAAGTATAGTAAAAAACGGAATCATGTTTAGAACATGCCAAAGCATATTACCCGACCATAATAGCATGTTTCTAGTACAATTCTTAACCAGGCGACAGCAATTTTCGGTGAAATTTTCGATTTTTACTATCTTCAAGCAGTGCCCTCCGCCAGTTTACCGGATAACTAGTGGACGGAGCGTAAAATAAATAGGTTCATCGTGTTCAGCGCATGCGAAAAGCCATAAATAGACCTAAAAAAATTGAAATCCGTCCTTCAAATCATCACGTCGGCCCCAATTTAGAGGTTGGTTTACGATAGCAGTCGATAACTGGCAAAAATCGACCCAGGTAAAGTGGTTAGGATTAATATTTTTTGCTAAAACTTTAGGAGGGTCATCCTGACATACCGAGGAAACAAAAACGCAATGGGGACCAAAAATCCCAGAACTTTTTTTTTTTTTTTTGAACCACCCTAATGGTTCCTATAGGAGGACCAGTGGTCTATTAAAAGGGCTATCATTCTAATACTGTGATGCTTTCACTTTTTGAAATAACTTGCAGCGTTATTTTAAACTGTATTTCAGTTACTGGGATTTGACATGATTCTAGACCACAGGATGAAACCTTACGTCCTAGAAGTTAATCATTCTCCAAACATGGGAACGCCTACCTCCGTGGACGCCGAAGTCAAAAGTAAATTGCTGTACGACACTTTTCGCCTACTGAATCTTCAAAAGGACGACCGCTATCTCGGAGAGAAATTGAAGAGATTTAGGTAAGTTAGGTTAAAATAGACTAACGTGTTTCGACTCGAATATATTTCTTTCGACGTTGACGAGAAAACAAATTATTCTAAGCTCAGTTCCCAGCCCTTAAAGATATCTGTCTTGTAGAACTGTAAAGAAACAGTACAATTGCTCTCAAAGAAGATCATTAAAACTGAAATAACATTAATTAAGTTATTGAAAGTTTACAGGTAATAGGTATCCCTGTCCTTTATCTACTTTTAGGACGTCCCTCTGAAGCTATGTCTTATAGGCAAGGCTTCGTTAACAAGTGCGACGCCTATTGGAATTGATCCAGGGAGGTGAGGGATCACCAAAGCACGAGAAAAAAAACCGTATACCAATCAGTTTCAGACTATTCTAGGACCGAAACTGTGAAGAAAATAACCATAACCTCGCGCCTCTCTGTCTCAGGGCAAAATATATTGTACAATATTTTGTTGAATGAAGAAATTCTTAATTCGCGCGCGCGCGCGTGCCCGTGTGTGTGTGTGTGTGTGTGCGCGCGCGCGTGCGTGTGTGTGTTGTGTGACAAATTTTGACGCTGCCCAGGCCACAATTATTCTCAAGCGATTTTCGAGATTATTTCTTTATTCAATCAAAATTTTAGTCAAGCTGTGCAACAAACCCCAGAAATTTTGAATTCCGTGATAGGAGAGAGGAAATATAGGAACAAAAGCCTAAAAAACGTGTTTTATTATTTTTCAACATATATATTGTCGTCGCCACCGAGGCTACTATACTCAACCGATTTTCACGATTCTTATTGGGTTCGATTCTAATTTCAGTCTAGTCGTGCAGAAAACCGTGGGAATTTCGCATTGCTGACGTGGTGGGGGATGGAGGGGATGATCACCGATTCTTTCAAGCTCTGCCCAAGCTTCGAATCCTGACCAATTTTCGATATAATACGAATTCGATATTGTTGTGGAACGCATGTCACGGGTTTTAAATTCCATCATGGCAGGGGGTGAATGAAGGGGGCAATACTGATAAGTCATGATGTTTTAATAACACTTCTCGTCAGATTTTTGTGATTCTTATTTTATGACGGTCTAGTTTCGGATGATATACCAGAAGGTTCAAATTTCATTATGGAAGGAATTGAACGGGGGATCAATAGTAATAAATTATGATGTTTGAACTATTCTCGTCAGATTTGTATGATAATTTTTTGTTCAATTATGAATTTTGTCTAGTTTTGTAGAATGTGTCAAGAGTTTCAGATTTCATGCTGGAATTTTTATGATGGAAACTTACTGTCGGTGGAGGGAGTTAATTGGGGAGGGAGGGTAATTTCGAGTCATGATATTTTTGTTTCTTCTCTTATTTCGACTTTCACCATAATTATATACAATCCATTCATAGGGATGTCCCTGTGATGCTTGCATTACTTACCAATATGTATTTTTCATTTAGTTTATTTCTCGGTTTTTCTTTAGAGTTTAAGAAATTGAACTGTCCAAATTATGATACGGTGCAAAAAACAATTTTGTTGGGTGTCCAAGAAAACACATACAACAGAAAAAGCCTCTCTGATACCAGCCAATCATTTGAAGTTGCCAAACATTGAGAGTTAAGTTCATTTCGGGGAAGTATTGTGGCCCTTTGTAGGAATGTTTCAGCCCTGCAAGGTGGATTATTTTAGCAGTTTTCATTGGATTCGAGAACATTTTGGGTTTCAAGGAGGTATTTCATTCGAACACACTTATTGGAAGAGGATCTTTTCTTAATTTTTAGGTAAGATATCGTTTAGAAGGTAACAGAAGTATGTGCTTAAATTTACATGCCATATATATAAATTTATAACTACAACATATATATTGAAAAGTATTAGTGCACAGGGTTTTATTGCGGATGCATTAAAACTAATCTCCCTGCAAAATCTTTCCGAAAAAGCTATTGAAATCGATGCTCGTATAGTAGTAATTTTCCTTGCAAATATACCTACTGAAATGAACTGCATAAGTACAGGAACATGTTTACCGGAGACGAATGTACAATGTAAGACAAACGTTGCACCTACACATGTTGGGTAACTATACCTTTGAATGAAGGTTTTTTGTTGCTAAACATCGAGATGATAATTATTTTATACTGATTTCAGAGGTCACGGAGACCGACCGCACCGAATGTATAACAACAATCAGCCGACTTCAACTGACAACAAACTCAAAGCTCAGCTCGTCCGGGCATCCATGATTTGGGAGAAACGACATCTGGGAAACTACCGGAAAATCTATCCCAATAGAAACGTGAAAAAATACAAATCAATTGTAGAATATTTGGACCGTCTCAAATGGCCTTCGCTACACAAGTTGCCGCCGCAAAAATGCAGCAGTGATAATACTGTGTCATTCACCAAAGCCAAGAAACGTCGGATTTATTCAGGCGGCTCAGAAACAGCTTTGGGATGCTTGAAATCCAAAATTGAAGGTACTTTGGACAACAGAGAATTCGCCGATGACTTATCCACTGATTCCGAACTGAATGAAGAAACTAAAGATGGTTTTGTACAAAACAGCTCCCAGGGATTGCCAAGTTTGAGCCGACCAGAATCTCAAAAATATTCACTTGTCAGCTCCGTTCACAATTTGAGCGTGTCAGCTCTTAACATGAATGTTCTGAGTAAGTACAACTATATCGATAGGATAACTTACATGAAGATTGAGAACAACAAGGGGAAAACAGCTTTGAAAACTGCCAAAGAAGAAGAAGAGTCGTCCTCCGGTTCTTCAGGGACGTTGGATTACGAAAGCGCCAAATCAGCCGGTGATGTTCCTGCAACAGCCAGCAGCCCCAGTTTTACATTTCAAGCTGCGCAATATCTCCCTAATTTTGTATTCAACCGAAAATCTTATGGGTGAATTGCGTTTGAGATGTCCGTTGGGTGGACAGGAAACGGTGTCATCTTAGTGTGTGGAGTTTGTCTAGTTAAGGACATCAATGGACACGTAATGCTTACCAACCAGAGAACACGAAGAAAGGTCCTGTAATGCAATCAACCCTTTAGGAAAATTACACGATTGAATTGACTGACTTCAGGTTGAGTTTTAGAACGTGGGACGAGTTAAAATATATTGAGTAACTGCCTTTGAAATATAATATGGTAGGCACTTTAAAATATGGGTTGATGCTCACAACACAGCGAAAAAAGCTCTCAGAGAAATTCATCAATAGTTTAGCAATAATAGTTTAACAATTAATACTTCTAAAACCAACTATGTCACGTTCTCTATTAAGTCTGCTGGCCAACTTGATTCGTCCACTTTGGGAATGATTCAATCACAAAACATGCTACTGCATTAAGCTAAATTAGGTTGAAAGAGTAAAATATTTCCACCTCGACCAACGCCTTAAATGGCGGCTCCACATAGGAATTTCAATGAAAATAATTAGGAATTAGGAAATCATTTTTCTTCTTTATTCTTAGTAAATAGCTATCAAAAAGTAACCTAAAAACGATATATTATGCATACAGTATTTTTATGAACGGAATAGTGTTTTGGGATGGTACGTATCCCCCCCCCCCCGGGGTGCACGCTCGCACCCGAATCAACGTTTGATTTGGAAAATTTAGTATTTGCCACCTAGAATGGTTTTTGTCGATCGTTCTCTGATTAGAATCCACAACATTGATAGTAGTAGATAATGAATATCTACCACATCGTATTGTTCACTGAATCACACGAGCAACCTGTAAGAACAACCAAATTTTAGTTCCTCTATCTTCCACCGATTTTCTCACTTGGCGATTTCCATGGCTTCCATTTAAACTATAATAGGCCTCACGTCCAACTACTTTACAATGAGTTCAGTCGATAAATATCTACAAAGAGAGAATAGGTGCATACCTCTTACAGTTTTAAAACATCTGGTCAGCACTCTGACATCTTGAAAACGCACAACCTGTAATATTAACCGGCAATATTGATGGCCTTTGTAATTCTGATAGTTGAGTGAATATAGAATATGTGGATAAACTTTGGGTACCTTGGGGTAATTATAGATAACCATTTTAGCTGGAATGAACATATTACAATTTTGTGTAAAAAGCTCAGATTTTGCAACCGAAGTATATTTAGTTGAAGTTAATATCTCAATGGCCAATATCAATAAATGATCAATGGTTAATATCTATAATGGTTAATCGAGCGTTAGTGGAATCGTATATTCGTTATGGCATAAAAACTTATGAGGGTGCTTTTATCTTTTAAGCCGAATAGAAAGCATTCAGTAAAAAATTTTGAAGTTCCTGTCTCCGAGAAAAGGAAAGAGTATTTCCATGATTTCGAAGAAAGAAAGGTTTAATGGATTAAACTGCCAACCAGCCAAATAGATGTATAAAGTTTTCACTATTGTCGACTTCTATTTTACCTATACAAGATTGTTAAACAACATAAATATCCAACAAGAAAAACATTACTTCAAATGAACAGAACAAATAATAAGTACGGAGATCGGTGTAGGAGCATTGTATTTCCAAAATTATTAAATGGTCTACCTGAATTATTTAAGGAGGGAAATATATCAACTTATAAGATATATAAGGACAAATTTCTAGAGTATGTTTTGGAATAACTTGTATTTAACAAATGGTAAAAAAATTCAAATTTATGTTTATCTAGACACTAAGAATTTAAGGAATCATTGTGTCATTTGTGTCAGCGCCTATCGATCTTTGTCTATCACATCGATGGAAGACAAATTATTTGTGATTTTTCCTTAATTTCCTTAATATTATATTATTTCTATTACCTAATATAATAAACAACATAAGAAATTAAAATAACGCCCCATCGATGATTTTAGTAATACGAGTATTTAATAGTCAATTATACGTGTCCTCATTCTGAAATGTCTGTTTATTATTTTGGGTTTAAAACTAGGTCCTAATTAAAAATAGTCCAAAAGTTTGTATGTCAAAGAATATTTTTTAGAAAATGCTATTTGCCATCAATTTTATGGTTTATTTGCACAACATATGCTGAAATTTCTAAACAATTCAATATATATATAGAGAGAGAGAGAGCTTGTAGAGTTATGGCTGTTTCATCAGGTATAATTATGATCATGCTCTCTGATGGGAAATATTGGTTTGTTTTAGTGTGGTGATGGAATGCATAACATAAAGCTCTACATTCTCCATGCGTGAATGAAAAACTTTTATCTGTTAGAATTTCACACTTTTGACCGCAGATTCGGATTCAGTGCACTTTAAAAACCCCTAGAAGCTATTTTCAGCTCAAAAGACTGTTTATTTTGGACAACGAACGGTTAGGAAAATCACGCGTGACGCAGTAGGCCAAGGGAGCAGAGGGTTCCCCCAGGGGCACGGAGCACTCATCATATAACACCTTTTTGGAGAGCTGTCGCTTTGTTCTTGCTATTAAGCAAATAAAAAATAACCAGGAAATTCCCCATTACGGAAACATTGTCTTTATAATCTTAGAGAGAAACAGATGGATACGGAAAAAAGAAAAAAAAATACAAAACAGGGATAGTTTTCCAGAGGGGAGATTCGTCTTCCGGAAATCGACCCTATTTCCTGTAATTCGTGTGATTTATATGAAGAGTTGGCGTTGGCCTTCCCCCTTTTCGCGATGAAGTCTTGACGTGAGCGGTATAACCGTGGGGTGAGGTTTCACGTTATAAACCGTCCTCAAGAGAGAACCTTCCCCGCCGAACCTCCCTCTTTCCATTACGTATGCACATACTAATATCGTATTACGGACGAAAGCAAACCCTCACTTCCTGAGCCCCGGCTTGTTGTTTGAGACAAGCCAATTTCTGCACAGGTGCCTTCATGCTGTGGAGAGATTTTCATAAAGGTACTACATGTGCAACATGGACGAAAGGTATGCGAGATCACCATCACAGGCCCTTGGACCATATTTGGGTGTATTATCCTTACGTTCTTAGAGGAGGACGTGTTATTTAGATTATATAGCGAATTCCTGTGTTAAATAGCGGCTATTTGCTTTGGGTCCAAATATGATAAGCAACTTTCAATGCTAAACTTTTCCCATGAATTTTCATTTCTGTCCAGAGTAAAGCGAAGCCTATCAAACAAGTACCTACCCCCTCCTAGGCTTTGTATCTTAAACGCAAAATTAACATTTTCCTTTGTAGTTGAGAGAAATAATGAATCAATATATAGTAGGTACATTTTCAATAGAAATCAAGAGATTAGGGAAACCATGTTCGGATATTATACTTTTGGAATGTGGAAATGAAATCACTCGCGAAGTTGCCCATTTCAATACGGAAGTTAGTGAAGAATTATTTCTATTTTCACTAAAAATAAAAAGTTACGATGTTCAATCGATTCAACGGTTAGGGCCATATCATACGAGCGCTATTGCCGTCGCGCAGATGCCGTCGAGATAGCGCCGGAAAAAGTGTATGGGCCATATCATACGAGCGCTATTGCCGTCGCGCAGATGCCGTCGAGATAGCGCCGGAAAAAGTGTATGTCATACGTGACGGCAAATGCGTCGCGTTGATGCCGTCCCGCCAACGCCAGGTGCCTGTCATACGTAGCGTCTTCCGGGCGCATTAGCATTGACAGGGTCCCGGCGTCACGTGCGCCGCGTCGCTAGCGCGACCGTCCGCGTTGGCAGCGCTCAGCGTCCGGCTAACGCGGACTCGCCGACGGCATTAGCGTCCGTATGACATGCTCCATAAGAACCCCATTGCCGGGTTGGAGCGTTTTTAACGCGACGCTATCAGCGCGACGGCAATAGCGCTCGTATGACATGGCCCTATGTCATACATGACGGCAAATGCGTCGCGTTGATGCCGTCCCGCCAACGCCAGGTGCCTGTCATACGTAGCGTCTTCCGGGCGCATTTGCATTGACAGGGTCCCGGCGTCACGTGCGCCGCGTCGCTAGCGCGACCGTCCGCGTTGGCAGCGCTCAGCGTCCGGCTAAGGGCCATGTCATACGAGCGCTATTGCCGTCGCGCTGATAGCGTCGAGATAGCGCCGGAAAAAGTGTATGTCATACGTGACGGCAAATGCGTCGCGTTGATGCCGTCCCGCCAACGCCAGGTGCCTGTCATACGTAGCGTCTTCCGGGCGCATTTGCATTGACAGGGTCCCGGCGTCACGTGCGCCGCGTCGCTAGCGCGACCGTCCGCGTTGGCAGCGCTCAGCGTCCGGCTAACGCGAACTCGCCGACGGCATTAGCGTCCGTATGACATCTATACTATTTATAAGAATGAAACTCCGTTTGTCTGTTTGTCTGTCGTGTCTATGCACGGCCAAACGGCTGAGTGGGCCGGATCTACGAGTGGGGGGATCTTCTTGGGATTTTCCAAAAGTGGGAGCGAGCGAATTTAAAATTGTTTAATCCCACCCGAACCATGGGCTGTAGGGCGGGAGGGGGGTCGAAGTAAGAATTAATGTGCGCTTTTTGGACTTCCCCGCTTCCCCTACCCCTCTAAACGGCCGTCGAAAATTCCGGAAAAATACCGGTTTCGTAGGTTTTCCTACGAGGAAGACGACGGCGCGATCGGATCGCGAAAAAAGTATCGGGAAATGCGTCAAAAAAATGCGAGAGTACGGACCCATTTTCTCGAAAATTCCGACGAAAAACTTGGTTTTTTAAAATTAAAATATACCCCATAAAGGTACGTTTTTCGGAACGGTTTTCGCGGGCGAAATAAAGGTTTGATCCCGCCGAACCTGAATCCGAAATCGGATATCGAAAAAAGTGGCGAGAACTTGGTCAAATTGAGAGCAGAAGCTAGGCGAAACGATTAATAGCAGAAATTAATTTTGCCCCGGACGCGAGAAGGCTCTACGAAGACGTCAAGGGGTTCGATAAGGCGGGGCTTGCACCTGACTGGAACAGGTTGCGAGCAGGTACACGCACTTACGTCTTGAAGGGTATACAGGTATACCTTGCGAGCGAAGCGAGAGCCATGTCAACAGAATAAATTCGGATTTTTTCCTACAAATATACAGCAATACCTTGCGAGCGAAGCGAGCAACATCCCCGAATAAACTTTTCGTGGTTCCACGTAGTTTCATAAGATTTAATTTGTTTGTAAGAATTTCCAACAGAAAAAAACGTCTGCCAAGTTGGGTGGGCAGTATAACTTCCTCAAGCGAGCGAAGCGAGCAGCATCCCTTACAGAAGTTAAACCTACCCTTAGGGATCTATCGTTTGCGAGCGAAGCTAGCAACATTCCCTACATGCCACACTTTGCGAGCGAAGCGAGCAATATTCCCTACATGCCACACTTTGCGAGCGAAGCGAGCAATATTCCCTACATGCCACACTTTGCGAGCGAAGCGAGCAATATTCCCTACATGCCACACTTTGCGAGCGAAGCGAGCAATTGAATGGGGGGTCCGGGGGGCTTGCCCCCCGGCTGGACGTGGAGGCGAGCGTAGCGAGCCGGAGCGGCTAGTGCTCCATAAGAACCCCATTGCCGGGTTGGAGCGTTTTTAACGCGACGCTATCAGCGCGACGGCAATAGCGCTCGTATGACATAGCCCTAACGCGGACTCGCCGACGACATTAGCGTCCGTATGACATGCTCCATAAGAACCCCATTGCCGGGTCGGAGCGTTATTAACGCGACGCTATCAGCGCGACGGCAATAGCGCTCGTATGACATGGCCCTTAGGTGATCATCAGTAACAAACAGTAACTGAACATTATTGCGCGAAGGGAGTTAATAATAATAATCACTTTATTCACATGAGTTATTGTTGTTGTTCACAAGATTAATGAAATCTTGTGTGCTAAATACAAGATTACATTATATACCTATTTTACAAAAGCATAATCAAGCATCGATTTGTAAATCCGTCTGCACGGAGTTCATTGCCTTGTGTTAGGTACGAACACGTAGGAGTCATGTGGCAATTAGGTAATATTATACGAGTAAAAATCACTTCCAGTAGTACACAGTAATTATTATCATGAAAGAAGATGCATAAATACCAAAAGGTGAAGAAGGAACAAACACTAAATAAGTCCCCTGATTTTGATGAAATTTTCAGGGAATGTGGGGTTAGGCTGTAAATGTTCCATTATTAAGTCCATACTTCTTAAATCATTACTCCATTTTACGCTTGCGCGAACCTTAATTCCTTCAAGCATAATTTTTCAACTGCCGAAATAGGTTTTTTTGGTGTTATAGTATAGGTACCGATAAATAAATAAATAAATAAATAAATAAATAAATAAATAAATAAATAAATAAATAAATAAATAAATAAATAAATAAATAAATATATATATATATATATATATATATATATATATATATATATATATATATATATATATATATATATATATATATATATATATATAGTCTTACGAGGGGTCTTTCTGGGCCCTCTCGTTCAAGCAGCTTTTGGAACCCACTCCCCGGGCCCAGAAACACCCCTAATTTCTACCACCAATATTCTTATCTTCCGGGCTCCGAAAAACCCTGGTTTCAACCACCAATATTCCTCTCTCTCGCAGGGCCGGATTAATAGATGACACCCGACTTGAGCACTGAACTTTGACATTCTACGTTCTTAGTTTCACCTGCCCCATGGGAAATATAATTTCGAGCATCTTTGCTTTTCGTCATGGAAAAAGACTCTCACTACAATACGCAAATTATTACACAATGGAGTTTTTTTTTTTTAATTGTTTTTATACCACGCCTCAAATCATTACACATTGACATAATGAAAAACCTCCCACTGTAAGTTATTACACAACGGCTTAACGAGGCATCGTTTTGCAAATTATTACACAATGGCATAATGACAACTCCTCACTGCAAATTATTACACAATGGCTTAACACAGAAACCCCAGTGCAAATTATTACACTATGGCTTAACATAAATCCCCTGATTGCAAATTATTACACAATGGTTTAATGAGAACCTCATAGTGCAAATTATTACACAATGGCTAAATGAGAAACCTCCGCTGCAAACCATTAAACAATGACATGTACCTAATGAAAAACCTCCCACTACAAATTATTACACAGCGGCTTAATGAGGCATCCTTCTGCAAATTATTACACAATGGCTTAATGAGAAAACCTCACTGCAAATTATTACACAATTCCTTAACACGGAAACACTCACTGTAAATTATTACACAATGGCAAATCATGAAAATCCTCCCACTGTAAATTATTACCCAACGGTTCAATTTGGAAGCTTAATTTGGAGGCTTAATTTAGAAGGCCACGGTAATAGAAAATTCTTTAAATATCTCATAGGAAAGATTGTCAGCCCGGAGTGTGATTTTCGCCATGAAGATGCTTCCCATCAAAATATTTACCATATATTTCAAGAAAGTTCTGCAACAAGATCCGAATTGAATTAGTTTCTGAGAAGTCAACACATTGACGAAGCGAACTCAATACAGTAATTTTCGAAAATGAATATCCTTGAAATTAAAAAATTGAATGAAATGAACGAATGGATTCAATACCGAAAACGCTGCAAATTATTACACAAAGGTTTATTATTTCTGTATTAGATAGCCCTTCTACGTAAATCACTTATTTATGTTTATTAGACGTATTCTGTGGTACATTATCTGGGCCATTCTACAAAAAGGTGCCAACATTTGCAGAAAGGTGTGTGAAAATTTTTCCTGCAAGGAAATCATACAAATTTGGTATCATTCGACTCGTTACGATGTTTACTACTCGTTACTGGAAAGGGCGAGAAAGTTTGACCTTTTTTGGGAATGGTACACTGCTTTTTAGGTTAAAGAAACGTTGATGAAAAGAATGGTGCCGGCTCTACTTTCATAAATCCATTAAAATTAAGTAAATCGGTTTGAACACCAACTGTGGAAGTCAAAGCGTTTCTGTATCATGATCCGCGTCGGATAGAATTAGTTTCCCGGTGTTTACCTCACAATATGAATTTATAGGCCAAAAAATGTTGCAAATTTTGTGGTTTTTATAATTTGGATGGATTTATTCTTCTTCCCAGTCTTTTCCAGGTGCTAGTGGTTGTGAAAAATGTCTACTTTTCATCACCTCATGACGTATTCTTCGAGTTACAACAGTAAGCTTCTCAAAAAATGAACTCTTTTATTTATAAAAAGGCCGAGTTTTAAGTATTCTCGTTAGGGACGGTCATGGGTTGGTTAGATCATCTCATAGGGGCCTATGATGAAGCTGGGCCGTTTAATATAGGTTCAAGAGAAAAACCTAAAAAAAAAAAAAATCATCGGTCAGAATCTCAGCAGTTGACTCGGAAAATATGAACTCAGTAGGTAATTTTCAGTTTCGTTAAATTATAATTTATTGATCACAGGGTAGTATTTTGGTTTATTATTTTCAATTATTATTATCCCCCCTTAAAATTTTGTTTTTTTACGTTTCTAGATATTTAAAACCCGAAAATCAAATGCTAGTAAATAAAATCCGACCGATCATCAACAAGTGAGGTTAATTGGACTGTGATCCTTTTTAGCCGTCAGCGCACGATCTCTGATCTTTTTTTTTTTTTCGCCACCTAAAATCTTTCTCTCTGTATTTTGACGCTAACCTTTATCATTCTTTCCCGAAGCGATACATGCGTTTCTTTAAGACCTGCAAGATGGCACCACTATCTCATTTCGGACCAAAAATTGACTCTGATCGTTCTTTCCCGTGACCCTTCAAATCTTATGTTATATATTTGCGGACAAGTGAAGCGTAGGTAGGTGTTTATGGTATCTCATTAAATTTCAGTTGTTCTATCGGTGGATTTCCACGTCGTGTCGATATACAGTACATTGCACCATTGTAGGTATTTTGACATCAGCTTTTGTTTCGTACAGAGGGATTGATGTTCACGAAGTCATCACATACTGCAAGGTATGGAGACACACTGATCAGCTGAAGGATCCTTGTGGGTAATTCCTTTCTAATCGATATACCGTGCTGAAATATAAGTAGTATACCTAGCTCTTTTTATGGCATTTAGAATACAATTACAAGTTAACAAAGCGCCGAAATAGGATAATGTACCAGAGACAACATCTTATGGACATAGATGAGTGATTTACGTAGAAGGGTTATCTAGTTCAGAAATAATAAACCTTGTGTTATAATTTGTAGCGTTTTTAAAAATAATGTTCAGTCTTCGTCCAACTTCATGTTCAGTCTTCTTCAACTTCAAGGTAAATAACATTTTTTGAAATGGCAAACTTAAGTAAAACTTAACTACCAGTTTTATAAAATAACCGGAAACTGAAATCGTGAACTAACTCGTAAGTGAGTCAGATTCTCAACAGTGCGTCAGGTTTTGAGGATATCATATCACTAAAGTATGTACCATTTTATCAATGTAAATTTTCTCATGATCATCTTCTCCCGAGTAAAATGCGCAGGAGGGCTGTTGAGTTGCACTTTGTGTTCAATAACCACTAATCTACTCGTACACGTGCCCTTCAAAAATTGGAAGTGTCCTCCCAAGAAGGAGGAAGACGTATCCGTTTTATAAGCTGATTTTTTTAAAAATTTCTTCTTCATGTCCCTTTCTTCTTTTTCTCAACTTTTTCAGATTGAATCACTGCCTAGTTTTTCTTCAAGGCTTCTTGCATCAATTTTAGTTTGATTAGAAAGCTGATGTGGGAGGCTCTTTTCTGATTGCGCAAAGTCTAATTAACGAAAACTCGGCGCTCCGCGCCTCGCCAGGGGGCAAGCCCCCTGGACCCCCGGTTACCTCTATTTACATACTTCGGACGAAATTATTGAAACACAGAATGTGTTTGTGTTGTCGCGCAACCAAGTGACAACCAAACAAGCGTCATTGTTTACTATTCATTAATAACATCAATTTATATAGTTATAGTATGAAACTACGAAAAAAAAATACGAAATAAATTCGTGATAAATCAAGAGCGATTTATCAAGTAAATGTCCTAAAGAGGCTACATACGAAATTACAGCTTCCTAGAGTGTAAAGTATAGAAATTAGCTTTAAAAGCCACTCATCTGATCCGGACCCTGGACATCGTCAAGTAAATGTCCTAAAGAGGCTACATACGAAATTACAGCTTCCTAGAGTGTAAAGCATAGAAATTAGCTTTAAGAGCCACACATCTGATCCGGACCCTGAGCATCGTCAACTAAATGTCCTAAAGAGGCTACAAACGAAATTACAGCTTCCTAGAGTGTAAAGTATAGAAATTACCTATTCAAATTATTTAACCTCCGCTTCACAAATTGAACCCGTTTTCGTAATACTCAGATCACCTGCTATGAATCAAATCATCGAAACACAAGCTCAATGAAATCATCAGAAATTAACAAGCGGTTGCAATCATGTTCACAATATCAATTATTGAGAATGATCACCTGTGTGTAAACAATTATTTATATAACCATGCTCATAACTCAGTTTGTTGGACACGCACTTCGCAGTAGTTAACATAATATTGTTGGATAAATCGAGAGCTTTCGAACGAATGGTCAACGAATTTTGTGGGATGAAAAACGACGAAGTACCATATCCCTAGCAACGACTCGGTTGTACGTGAAAATCATCCGTCACACATTTCGTTACCATCCCGCGTTCCATTTTCGGCTAGTTAGTCCATGGCTAAAACACATTCTGTGTAAAAATAATTGATATCAAACTTGTAATTTTAGTGTTCAGCTTATTTTGGGTTCAATTTCAGTTGTAATAGCTATTGGGTACCTGCGTGACTGCTTCATAATGTCTAAATGAACTTCTATTATAAGATTGCAAGTAGGGCTGGTAAGAGTAATTTGGAAGTATTACTTCAGTAATATGGTATCGTCAGAACCTGACGCACTGTTGAGGTAATCACTCATTCACGAGAACGCTCAACAGCCCAAGGTCGGAAACGACTATAAGTACATGAACCAGAGCGCTATTGGTGAGGCTGAGTTCAACGAAAAAGAGTCAAGCGACGGTCATGAGAAAAATCAAGTTATACAATTTCGAAATTTCCCCTCCATTCCCTGCGGCCAATAAAATTGAGAATTGAGAACTAGAATAGATGGAGAGCATGAAAAGTTTTCAGTTGGACCTGAAAAATACATTACCCCATGAAATTTTCATTTTTATTAGAAAGTTAGGGCTGAGTTACAGAGACAGTCAAAAGGTGTTGGAACTTACAGTGTTTGAAAATAGTAATAATCGCATAGTGAGAGAAGAAATTGTTATAGGTGCTGATCCATTCGACATTCATTAGTAACTGTCGGGGCTGAAAAATCAACATTAAAAGATGAATTACATTGACTTGGCACCTTTTCGTATAAATGCCCATCTAAACTCGGCTCCACGCGCCTCTATACCTTGTAATTGTATTCTAGATGCCATAAAAAGAGCTCCATTTATAATTCAGCACGGTAGATCGATTAGGAAAGAAATTAGCCACAAGAGTCCTTCTGCTGACCAATGTGCCTCCATACCTTGTAATTCACTTCTAGAGTGACTTCGTCTTGAATATAACTCCGTGAACACCAAACTTTACTAGTCCCTTTGTATGAATCAAAAGCTGATAAAGCAATAAAAGCTGAAACGACGTAGAAATCCACTGTTAGATCAACTGAAGTTAAACGGGATAAAATAGAACACCTACCTACCCTTCACTTGTCTGCAAACATTTAACGTAAGTCATGAACCATTGCTATTATATCAGCTGATTCTTTCGTCTTTTGACGCTTGGACGCTTGGACACCTGGACGTCTTTCGTCCACTTGACGCTATTCCCTCAGGGTGTTATTTTTTTATTTATTACTGTCATTTCCAAAGTTTTCGATATTCTGATTTTTCAATATATCAGCCCTTTGATTCCACCTTTTAAGACAAACAGACAGCGATGCCTCGAACTCTGTCTTAATTAGACCCCTAATGTGATTTTTGACCCATGTTTCATCAAGTGTGATCCAGTAGTTTCGGAGAAAAGCTCTGGACGGTTTTTTTTTTTTTTTAATTTTGGGATTCTAATCTATAACAAACTTGGAGTCCCTAAAGGTGCAATGGGGGCCTAAATCCACACACATAGAGAGAGAGGTGGGTCAACAGTACCATAAGAGATACAACTCGTACTAATAGCATCTGTGCTATGTTCGGAGAAGATCATTTTCTGTTTCTCGGATCCTCATCTATCGCCAACCACAGCAATTCGACAACGTGAGAATGGGCCGCCTGGCTCCAAAGCGACAGATGTGCAGCGCATTCTCTTGGATATTGCGGGAACTGTCACAAATCATCTTGAAACCCAAAACATAAAATCTTGAGGGGGATTAAAATTATTTTTTGTCTTGTTCGATTACAAAGGTTCATTATTGAAAATAATAACCAATATACAACTGTAAGATCTACTTCAACACCAACCACGAAACGCCCTGTGCCCGACATTTAAAAGATAATAGAAGAAGAAAGAGAAGTGCCTACACCAAGTTTCAACTAGTTCACCTAGTTTCTTCTACTAACAAATAGGTTAAGGAGGGACCGGATAGGATGTAAAAAATTTGTAAGTATTTTTCTCAGCCATTTTTAGGACAATTTTGATGGAGTTTGCAGCATTATCCTATAGAAGCAGTACCTACCATACTGCAACTCACCATTTAAAATCCAATTTTGGAAATTTCGCTAAACATTTTTTTTTTTTTTTTGCATGAATTTGAAATTTTAATTAAATAAAAAATACACATGGCTAAAAAAGTTGTGGTGTTCAGTAGTTAATATTATAAAGAAACGAATGTCATCTATCGCATCATCATATGGAATAAATTAGCTGAGAAATTTTTGTTATCAGGTAACGGGGAATTCCGAGATATTCATAGGCCATACGGGGGTGGGAGTGGATTGTCAAAGTCACGCAAGTTCAGCCGGCTACTGGTAGATGGTATTATTGCGCTCACTGTTCACCCCGTGTCCACTACCTTCCCCCTCCCAGGGGATTGTATCACCTGCCCGCCCATGACGGGTGCCTGATCCGTCCCCTCGCTACCTCTCTATCTACTCATCTTTGGTGCCTGGATTTATTGACAAGCTCGGTTCACTTCACTTTTCTTCAGAATAGACATGTGTACATAATAGGTATCGGTACCTACCTACCATTTTACTACCTCACTACAGAACTCACACAAAAATAATCTTGTCTCCAAAATTACCAGTGCATTGTTCCCGCCAAAATGGCAGACCAACAGCAGACGTCACGGCAACACTCAACAGGGGGTCCTCTAAGATCATCCCTCCCCCTCCCCCTCTTGCAGACTGCAGATATGAAGGTTCCCTGTTTTGATTACGAGTACAAAGCTTGAAAACTGAACTCAAGGGTAGATGGGGGAGGGCGTGGAGAGTTTGGCGCTAGCTAGGGGGGTTAATGATCTTAGAAGACCCCCTGTTGAGTGGTGCTGTGAAGTCTGCTGTTGGTCTGCCGTTTTGGCGGGAACAATGCACTGGTAATTTTGGAGACAAGATAATTTTTGTGGGACTTCTGTAGTGACCAAGCGAAAGGTAGGTACCGATATTATGAACACATATCTATTCTGAGGAAAAGTGAAGTGAACCAAGCTCGTCATAAAATCCCGGCACCTAGGATGAGTCGATAGGGAGGTAGCGAAGGAACGGATCAGCCAGCCGTCTTGGGCGGGAGCATGCGTGACTTTGACAATCCACCCCCCCCCCCCCCCCCCCCCCCCCCCCTCCCGCGGCCTATGCATACCTCAGCATTCCCCGTTACCTGATAACAAATTTTTCTCAGCTAATTTATTCTCTATGTTGATGCGATAGATGGTATTAGTTTATTTTTAATATTACCTACTGAAAACCACAATGTTTTTAGCCATGGGCATTATTTATTTAATTCAAATTACAAATTCATGCAAAAAAAAGATTTTTAGCAAAATTTTCAAAAATTGGATTTTAAATTGTGATTTGCAGTATGGTACTGTTTCCATAGGAAAATGCCACTAACTCCATCAAAATTGTCCTAAAAATGGCTGAGAAAAAATCCTATCCGGTCTCCCCTTAACCTGTATGTTAGTAGAAGAAACTAAGTGTGACTTGGTGAACTAGGTGAAACAAGGTGTAGGCACTTCTTCTTCTTCTATTATCTTTTAAATGCCGTAGGTCTTTAGAGACTTATGTCGGTCACAGGGCGTTTTGTGGTTGGTGTTGAAGTAGATCTTACAGTTGTATATGGTTTATTATTTTCAATAATGAACCTTTCTAATCGAACAAGGCAAAAAATAATTTTCATCCCCCCCTCGCGATTTTATGATTTGTGTTTCAAGATGATTAGAATCCATAATTCGAAAGAAAAAAAATTCCGTCCAGAGCTTTTCTCCGAAACTACTGGATCACACTTGATGAAACATGGGTCATAAATCACATTTGGGGTCTAATTAAGACAGAGTTCGAGGCATCGCTGTCTGTTTATCTTAAAGGTGGAATCAAAGGGCTGATATATTGAAAAATCAGAATATCGAAAACTTTGGAAATAACAGTAATAAATAAAAAAATAACACCCTGAATTCCCTCAAGTGTCCAAGCGTCCAAGCGTCAAGTGACGAAAGAATCAGCTGATATAATAGCAATGGTTCATGACTTACGTTAAATGTTTGCAGACAAGTGAAGCGTAGGTAGGTGTTCTATTTTATCCCGTTTAACTTCAGTTGATCTATCAGTGGATTTCTACGTCGTTTCAGCTTTTATTGCTTTATCAGCTTTTGATTCATACAAAGGTACTAGTAAAGTTTGGTGTTCACGGAGTTATATTCAAGATGAAGTCACTCTAGAAGTGAATTACAAGGTATGGAGGCACATTGGTCAGCAGAAGGACTCTTGTGGCTAATTTCTTTCCTAATCGATCTACCGTGCTGAATTATAAACGGAGCTCTTTTTATGGCATCTAGAATACAATTACAAGGTATAGAGGCGCGTGGAGCCGAGTTTAGATGGGCATTTATACGAAAAGGTGCCAAGTCAATGTAATTCATCTTTTAATGTCGATTTTTCAGCCCCGACAGTTACTAATGAATGTCGACTGGATCAGCACCTATAACAATTTCTTCACTCACTATGCGGTTATTACTATTTTCAAACACTGTAAGTTCCAACACCTCTTGACTGTCCCTGTAACTCAGCCCTAACTTTCTAATAAAAATGCATTTAAAAAAAAAAAATAATAATAATGCATTAAAAAAAATAAAAAAATAAATAAAAAAAAATGTAATGTATTTTTTAAGTCCATTTTTTTCTCATGCTCTCCATCTATTCAAGTTTCTATAAACCTCAGTTTCTCAATTTTATTGGCCGCAGGGAGTTGAGGGGAAATTTCGAAATTGTGTAACTCGATTTTTCTCATGACCTTCGCTTGACTCTTTTTCGTTGAACTCATCCTCACCAAGAGCGCTCTGGTTCATGTACTTATAGTCGCTTCCGACCTTGGGCTGTTGAGCGTTTGCCCCCGTGAGTGAGTGATGACCTCAACAGTGCGTCAGGTTCTGACGATACCATATTACTGAAGTAATACTTCCAAATTACTCTTACCAGCCCTACTTGCAATCTTATAATAGAAGTTCATTTAGACATTATGAAGCAGTCACGCAGGTACCCAATAGCTATTACAACTGAAATTGAACCCAAAATAAGGTGAACACTAGAATTACAAGCTTGGTATTAATAATTTTTTCGTTAATTAGACTGTGCGCAATCATAAAAGAGCCTCCCACATCAGCTTTCTAGTCAAACTAAAATTGATGCAAGAAGCCTTGAAGAAAAACTTGGCAGTGATTCAATCTAGAAGAAGAAGAAAAAAAAAGAAGAAAAAAAAAAAAATCAGCTTATAAAACGGATACGGCCTTCTTTTTGGGAGGAAACCTCTCATTTTTAAAGGGCACGTGTACGAGTAGACTAGTGGTTATTGAACACAAAGTGCAACCCAACAGCCCTCCTGCGCATTTTACTCGGGAGAAGATGATCAAGAGAAAATTAACCTTGATAAAATGGTACATACTTTATTGATATGGTATCCTCAAAACCTGACGCACTGTTGAGAATCTGACTCACTTACGAGTTATTTCACGATTTCAGTTACCGGTTATTTTATAAAACTGGTAGGTAGCTGATTTTTACTTAAGTTTGCCATTTCAAAAAATGTTATTTACCTTGAAGTTGAAAAAGACTGAACATGAAGTTGAATGAAGACTGGACATTATTATTTCTGAACTAGATAACCCTCCCACGTAATTCATTCATCTATGTTCATAAGATGTTGTCTCTGATACATTATCTAAACTCGGCGCCTTGTTACCTTGTAATTGTATTCTAGATGCCATAAAAAGAGCTATACTACTTATATTTTAGCACAGTGTATCGATTAGAAAGGAATTACCCATGAGGATCCTTCAGCTGATCAATGTGTCGCTATACCTTGTAGTATGTGATGACTTCGTGAACATCAATCTTTCTTAGTCCCTCTGTACGAAAGAAAAGCTGATGTCAAAATACCTTCAATGGTGCAACATACTGTATATATAAACGACGTGGAAATCCACCGATTGAACAACTGAAATTTAATCAGACACAGTAAAACACACACCTAAGTTTCACTTGTCCACAAATATAAGACATAAGATATTTTGAAAACCTCGTTTCACAAGGAACTCTTGTAAAGATAATGGCATTGTAAATTACATCAGTTGATTCGGCCGTCACAGTTTATTATGTTCAGGCTTACTTAGGCAATTTTTACTATGTTCAGAGATTTTTGCATTCATATTCGTGTTGAAGTTGTTTTTCTTTTTTTTTTCTTTCATGTTCTAGCCCTTAGGGAAAGCGAATGGTTGAATGTTAAGCGATCCGAGTGGACTCATTCGATTCATTGAAGGGATGACTATCAATAACGAACATAAAAACAGTGGAAAGTTTTCGATATTCTGATTTTTGATATTTCGGCCCTTTGATTCTACCCTTTAGGATTGAAAGAAAGTGATGCCGAGAATTCAGTCCCAACTAGACTATAAAAAATTCGACTTTTGACACTAGTTTCATTTAGTTTGGTCCAGTATTTAGTTTCGGTGAAAAGCTACGTACGGTGGACGGTCGAATTTTATTTACTAGCATTTCATTTTCGGGTTTTAAATATCTAGAAACGTAAAACAAAAAATTTTTAAGGGGGGTAAATTTTTATCTGGTTCGACTACAACATTCATTATTGAAAATAATATACCAAAATACTACCCTGTGATCAATAAATTATGATTTTCGAAACTGAAAATTACCTACTGAGTTCATATTTTCCGAGTCAACTGCTGAGATTCTGACCGATGATTTTTTTAAATAGATTTTTCTCTTGGACCTGAATTAAACTGCCCAGATTCATCATAGGCCCCTATGAGATGATCTACCCAACCCATTACCGTCCCTAACGAGAATACTCGGCCTTTTTATAAATAAAAGAGTTCATTTTTCGAGAAGCTTACTGTTGTAACTCGAAGAATACGTCACGAGGTTTTGAAAAGTATAAATTTTTCACAACCACTAGCCCCTGGAAAAGACTGAGAAGAAGAATAAATCCATCCAAATTATGAAAACCACAAAATTTGCAATATTTTTTGGCCTATCAATTCATATTGTGAGGTAAACACGGGGAAACGAATTCTGTCCGACGCGGATCATGATACAGAAACGCATTGACACCACAGTTGGTGTTCAAACCGATTTACTTTTTTTAATGGATTTATGAAAGTAGAGCCGGCACCATTTCTTTAACCTAAAAAGCAGTGTACCATTCCCAAAAAAGATCAAACTTTCTCGCCCTTCCCAGTAACGAGTAGTAGACATCGTAACGAGTCGAATGATACCAAATTTGTATGAGTTCGTTGCAGAAAAAATTTCCACACACCTTTCTGCAAAGTTGGCACCAAAGTACCACAGAATACGTCTAATAAACATAGATACCTAAGTGATTTACGTAGAAGGGTTATCTAATAAAGAAATAATAAACCTTTGTGTAATAATTTGCAGCGTTTTCGGTGTTGAATCCATTCGTACATTTCATTCAATTTTTCTATTTCATGGATATTTATTTTCAAAAATGACTGTATTGAGTTTGCTTCGTCGATGTGTTGACTTCTCAGAAACTAATTCAATTCGGATCTTGTTGCAGAACATTCTTGAAATATATGGTAAATATTTTGTTGGGAAGCATCTTCATGGCGAAAATCACACTCTGGCTGTCAATCTTTCCTATGAGATATTTAAAGAATTTTCTATTACCGTGGCCTTCCAAATTAAGCCTCCAAATTAAGCTTCCAAATTGAACCGTTGGGTAATAATTTACAGTGGGAGGATTTCCATGATTTGCCATTGTGTAATAATTTACAGTGAGTGTTTCCGTGTTAAGGAATTGTGTAATAATTTGCAGTGAGGTTTTCTCATTAAGCCATTGTGTAATAATTTGCAGAAGGATGCCTCATTAAGCCGCTGTGTAATAATTTGTAGTGGGAGGTTTTTCATTAGGTATGTCATTGTTTAATGGTTTGCAGCGGAGGTTTCTCTTCATGACATTTTGTAATAATTTGCACTTTGAAGTTCTCATTAAGCCGTTATGTAATAGTCTGTAGTGAGATTTCTCATTAAACCATTATGTAATAATTTGTAGTGGGGTTTCCGGGTTAAGCCATTGTGTAATAATTTGCATATGGAGCAATTTCGTAAGTATTGATCAAGCATAGCAAAAATTTCCAGAGATTTTGGGACATTTAGGAATAAAAGCTACTGTAATATCAAGTTCAATAACATTTGTTCGAAAAAACAATACGAGATGTTCCCAATGTTCTTAAACTTGCATATCATGTCTGAAAATTAAAACTTCCATAAATATTTTACTTTTTCCTTCATTTTTTCCATAATGTAACCTTTTCAACCTAAGATGTACATAAGTATGTGTTTTTATTGTTGTGTAACATTTTCAAACAGGTTAGAACAATGATTGATAAATGTTAACTTCTTTGAGGATATGAGCGGACATTTAAAAACTAAGGAGTTCATTTCCCTTCCACTGCCAGATGGTGTTTGTGACTGTGTGGATGTGTGCGAGTGAGAGAGCACATTGAGAGAAAGTAATTAATGGCATCGGTGGTATAAATCAGGGGGTTTTCGGGACCCGCAATATATATATAACTAGGTATACAAGGGCGGGTCCCGAAAACCCCCCGATTTATACCACCGATGCCATTAATTACTTTCTCTCAATGTGCTCTCTCACTCGCACACATCCACACAGTCACAAACACCATCTGGCAGTGGAAGGGAAATGAACTCCTTAGTTTTTAAATGTCCGCTCATATCCTCAAAGAAGTTAACATTTATCAATCATTGTTCTAACCTGTTTGAAAATGTTACACAACAATAAAAACACATACTTATGTACATCTTAGGTTGAAAAGGTTACATTATGGAAAAAATGAAGGAAAAAGTAAAATATTTATGGAAGTTTTCATTTTCAGACATGATATGCAAGTTTAAGAACATTGGGAACATCTCGTATTGTTTTTTCGAACAAATGTTATTGAACTTGATATTACAGTAGCTTTTATTCCTAAATGTCCCAAAATCTCTGGAAATTTTTGCTATGCTTGATCAATACTTACGAAATTGCTCCATATGCAAATTATTACACAATGGCTTAACCCGGAAACCCCACTACAAATTATTACATAATGGTTTAATGAGAAATCTCACTACAGACTATTACATAACGGCTTAATGAGAACTTCAAAGTGCAAATTATTACAAAATGTCATGAAGAGAAACCTCCGCTGCAAACCATTAAACAATGACATACCTAATGAAAAACCTCCCACTACAAATTATTACACAGCGGCTTAATGAGGCATCCTTCTGCAAATTATTACACAATGGCTTAATGAGAAAACCTCACTGCAAATTATTACACAATTCCTTAACACGGAAACACTCACTGTAAATTATTACACAATGGCAAATCATGGAAATCCTCCCACTGTAAATTATTACCCAACGGTTCAATTTGGAAGCTTAATTTGGAGGCTTAATTTGGAAGGCCACGGTAATAGAAAATTCTTTAAATATCTCATAGGAAAGATTGACAGCCAGAGTGTGATTTTCGCCATGAAGATGCTTCCCAACAAAATATTTACCATATATTTCAAGAATGTTCTGCAACAAGATCCGAATTGAATTAGTTTCTGAGAAGTCAACACATCGACGAAGCAAACTCAATACAGTCATTTTTGAAAATAAATATCCATGAAATAGAAAAATTGAATGAAATGTACGAATGGATTCAACACCGAAAACGCTGCAAATTATTACACAAAGGTTTATTATTTCTTTATTAGATAACCCTTCTACGTAAATCACTTAGGTATCTATGTTTATTAGACGTATTCTGTGGTACTTTGGTGCCAACTTTGCAGAAAGGTGTGTGGAAATTTTTTCTGCAACGAACTCATACAAATTTGGTATCATTCGACTCGTTACGATGTCTACTACTCGTTACTGGGAAGGGCGAGAAAGTTTGATCTTTTTTTGGGAATGGTACACTGCTTTTTAGGTTAAAGAAATGGTGCCGGCTCTACTTTCATAAATCCATTAAAAAAAGTAAATCGGTTTGAACACCAACTGTGGTGTCAATGCGTTTCTGTATCATGAGATTTCTCATTAAACCATTATGTAATAATTTGTAGTGGGGTTTCCGGGTTAAGCCATTGTGTAATAATTTGCATATGGAGCAATTTCGTAAGTAATGATCAAGCATAGCAAAAATTTCCAGAGATTTTGGGACATTTAGGAATAAAAGCTACTGTAATATCAAGTTCAATAACATTTGTTCGAAAAAACAATACGAGATGTTCCCAATGTTCTTAAACTTGCATATCATGTCTGAAAATTAAAACTTCCATAAATATTTTACTTTTTCCTTCATTTTTTCCATAATGTAACCTTTTCAACCTAAGATGTACATAAGTATGTGTTTTTATTGTTGTGTAACATTTTCAAACAGGTTAGAACAATGATTGATAAATGTTAACTTCTTTGAGGATATGAGCGGACATTTAAAAACTAAGGAGTTCATTTCCCTTCCACTGCCAGATGGTGTTTGTGACTGTGTGGATGTGTGCGAGTGAGAGAGCACATTGAGAGAAAGTAATTAATGGCATCGGTGGTATAAATCAGGGGGTTTTCGGGACCCGCAATATATATATAACTAGGTATACAAGGGCGGGTCCCGAAAACCCCCCGATTTATACCACCAAAGCGCAGGAAAACGGAGCCCGCTTTCGGGACCCACTCGGGACCAGAAATACCCCTCATGTTGATTCAGGGACCAGAAAGACCCCCTCTAATTGCCTATATATATATATATATATATATATATATATATATATATATATATATATAATATATATATATATATATATATATATATATATATATATATATATATATACAGGGTGTCTCAACTTAAGTAGGCAAGACTTCAGGGATCAATTCTACAAGTAATTTGCAACAAAAAGTGTCTCTTAAAGTGTTATGTTTTAGAGGCTTCGTTTTCGAGTTATTGACGATCTAAGATTTTTTTTCGTGTTTTCGACCTTATCTCCTAAAAATGGCTGTGACCCCTCATTCTTTGAGTATTCTCAAACCTGAGGATACCGTTGGAAAGAACGTTAAATTTCCTATCTTTTTGATGCCAAATCATAATTATTCAAGAAAGTTAAGATACCGAAAAAAGAGGTCAAAGTACAAACTTTGTAAAATTCTAAAAATTTGGGTTTTTTTCAATCTGATTTCTCCCTCCATAAAAAAAAATGAACAGTCGTTTGCAAATACAGTAAAAAGTTCAAAATCTTATCAACTTTCTAACGATATAGCCAAAAAATTGATAAAAGTAACAACAAGGAGAAAAAACGGCTTTTGAATGCGAAAAAACGTGGTATTTTAACGAAAATCGATGGATTTCAGGAAAAAACGATCTCCCACGACTTTATGAGTTAAATGTCGAATTCTACGTAATTTTTCACGCTGAATCGAATGGTGACACTTGCAGACCTCTACGACTAACGAATAAGGGCGAAAGTGCCCTTTGACCGTTGAAACTCAGAGAAGGGCTAGCCCCAGAAGGTAGTGGGGAACGATTGGATTTCAATTTGCAAGCACCACATTTCCGTTCCTTTGACTAGGTGATTATACTCCTCTCCGAGGGGCTGTACAATATACACGCCAATTCGCCCTTACTCAAACGAACCTAATAAGAATTTCTTTACTTCTAAGAGCATCTTAAGTTGCAAGGCAACCGGATCCGTATAATTAATATAGTAATCGTTTTTTACTGATTACCTACATTCTCCAATTGAAGGTGCTAGGTACCTACTGAAGTTGGAAGTGTAAAATTATTAGTTTTGATTGTATATGACTTCTTCGTCATTTGTAACTCAAACTACGCCACTGGGTGACACCCTGTATATTTCAAAGCCATAATCTAACAGTTGAAGTATGGGAACGTGGAGTACATTCAAAATCAGCATAAACCTTCCTAATGGCTAGTGCATCAATAAATTTTGATATGTTGGAATCGTGTTTGGTCCCGCTGTGCGCTGCTTGCAATGTCGTTGGAAACCGGTGGCCCAGTCGCCTCCACCCGGAGCTCCATCGGCTGAAGCTTCCTCGCCCTCCGCTCCCTCACCCGGAGCTCCACCTCCCGGGGTTGCGGTCACGGACGGTGAGTTATCGCCCGACTTACGTCCAGCGGGCAAAGGGGGCTCTGTGGGGAGGCGCCCTCGTGAGAAACGGCGCTCTCGAGGACGAGCGTTGACAATGAGTTGTGAGCTGGAGGAAATTCGCCCCTTACAGCCCCCTAGGACATTGCGATCCCTGGACTTCCAAGTTCAAACATGAAACTATCTACAGTTAAATCTACAGTTGAACACAGCTTTTTCAAGTCAAATTGAAAGGTTTCTGTGAAAATACCTATAGATTATTCCTTTCAAAAATAAATATTTTGGGTCTTTTTTTTTTTAATTATATTTATTTCCATCAAGATACAAAGGTATGGTTACTAACTATGTAAACCAGAAAGTTTCCAAAAACATTTTTTGTTCAACAACAAATAGGTAGGAAAAGTTAATATTCCCATATGAGCTGCATTAGCTCGCGTTGGGAAATGAGTTGCTGTTAGTTCATTCTGTTAATATTATCTTAGTAACACTCTTAAGCTCTAGTCACTTTTTTGTTGTAGTGTGATGTAACATAAAACACACTTCTCTATAGTTTATTAAGGTAGATATTTTTTAAGGTAATCATTTTGGTTTTTTGGCTCAAAATTAGTTTTTTCCTTTCTTCAAGATTTAACTTATTAAAACAGATTATACTCTTATATATATATATATATATATATATATATATAAAACTCTATTGCTCTAGTTTGGTAAAGTGGCAAATTTATCACGCATGATTCCTTCGATCTCGTACAGAGTGGATGATCAGGCGGTGTCAAAGGATCTCCACGCAGCACTTGCGAAATGCAACCGATGTCCATCATCCAAGAGAGCGGTAATATTTTCATTTTTCAGAAGAGGGGTAGAGAAGGCGCTCGGTATCCAGAATGGGACATTATTCTAATAATAGTTTTTTGCGTAATATTTATGGCATTGTAAGCCGTGGCGTATCCACCACTCCAGGCAGGAAGGCAATATAGCAATGTAAATGAAACCAAGGCATCATAAACCATTCGTAGGCTTCTTGTGTCAACAACAACTCTTAATTTGGCAAAGATGTATATCAACTTTCTCAATTTAATATTGTATAAATTTATATATGTATACAATTTATGTATTGTATTATTTCTTAAGTAAGGTCCATTTACACTGAGCGCGCACCGTTCGCGTGACCGTTCACAAACTCTGTTTGCGAACGGTGCGCGCTCAGTGTAAAATTAGCCTTAATACGTCCCCGTATTGGTTTATTATTTTCAATAATAAGCCTATGTGATCGTATAGCAAAAAATTTTTATAACTCCCCCTCAAACTTTGTCACTTTACGTTTCATGGTGCGTAGAATCCAAATTTGAAATGTCCGTCCGCCGTCCGACGTTCGCCGTCCGCCGTTCGGGCCATAAAAGGCCTAAGAATTGACTTAAAAAACCCCGACTTCATTTGGGGTCTAGTTGGTCCTAACGCATAACCATTCCGATCGCTTTACTCGCATAGATGCTATGGGCCAAAACCGGGCGAAAAAGTGTCTTTTTCGAGGTTTTGAGTGTTAGACTTACGCACGCGCGCATGCCTGGCACGCTTGGCAGGGGGTCACGGTGGGTGGTGAGCGGGGGGTGGAGTGGGAGGAGGCGCCGCGGCACCTTGTGGTGGCTGGGGTGACCAGGGGCGTAGCAGAGGGGTGTAGGAGAATGGATATTTATTACTTTTACGTGTTATACCCATATAATACGCCGCGCCAACCTGAGGGGGTTACAGTATTAGGGGTGTAGTGGTAGGGAACCTGGGGAGTAGCAGAAAGGCGTCCGGGGCGTATCGGAACGGAAATAATATATATTTTATATTATATTTTATTACTTTGACCCCATACCATATAACATTTAACCTACCTTGAACACACTTGTATATTTAGTATATTATATCATACTATAGTATGTTACAAAAATAATTGATCCAGCCCATCTAAAATCCTTCGTTCTTCTTCTTCCCAAAATCTTCTCAGATAGTTCGAAGCAAATTGCATTACATGGGCAGGTTGGAGTCTGAACCCTCTGGATGAATAGCTGTTTACTTATATTTCTGCCATAGGTAAGTGGGGTGTCGTCACCCAAGTAATTTCGGACGCAGAATCGACTGGGATAGGTCCCAGATGCTATTGGAATCCAGTAAGAAATTAGCTTCGTGGATTGAATGAGACCACTCGGGTGGCTGTACGATCATCCATTTGCTCCCCATCGGGAGCGCAGCCTGTAACGCGAGAACAGAGGTGGATACTAGAAAAGAGACTGGCGAAAGCCACAGAGCATGCTGGTACTATAGCTGGCTATCTGATTCAGAAATAATAAACCGTTATGTAATAACTTGCAGCGTTTTTTAAATTTTGCTTCCTCACTACCGAAGGAAGCTTTTTGTTCGTGCAAGAAGTTGAAAAAAAGTTTTTCCTCCAAAATCAAAATTCCCACTTGTTGTTTACGTTTCAGAGCTCACTGATCAAGTTTAGTTCTATGTCTGGCTGTGTCTATCTGTCTTATGTCTGTCTGTCTGGTAAATCCTTTTCACGCCCAAAACCATACCAAGTTCGATAAATTTTGATGAAATTTTCAGATATTGTGCGAGTTAGCTCGTTGACGGTCACATTTAAATATCATCGTTGGATCATTAGTATAGCCAGTACGGATGCGCAAACGTAAATTTTTCATAACGTCGATTTCTCATCATCTATTAGTTCGATTTCGTTCAAACTCGGGAGGTAGTTGGGTAAATATCCTACAAAAATACCAAATGAATTGTATCGCAATAGGTGAAATATGTGATGATGGATAGCAAGCTTACGCCATCTATCGTCCGTCAGTCACGGATATCAGATCCGCAGTCAGACGTTGCAGAATGGGAACAGCGATAGCAAGGGAGGATCCACCCTCCCACTGGTTACTTACCTTAAGTTGTCCTTGATCTATCTTCATTTTGCATGACGACTTTGATATAGTATACAACACATACCTATTGATTATCCTATCTTGCAACCCCCCCCCCCCCCCCCCCTCAACCAGCGGTGTTTTTCTATTTAAACTGTGACATCATTCAGCGGGCCATCACTGAACTGGAGAGGTGGTGTGTGGTGAACTGCCTTTTTCTGAACCCATCGAAATGTTCTGTCATCTCATTTCATCGCTCAGTGGCGCCCCTTCAGTTTGTGTACACCCTTGGAAATGCACCCCTGGCTAGAAGGGATGAAGCTTTGGATTTGGGAGTTAGGTGCGACGGTCAGCTCACTTTCTCACGGCATATTGAAATGGTTGCCAGTAGCGCTATGCGCTCGCTTGGCTTTGTAAAGAGGCATACCCGCGATTTTAGCCACGTTCATGCCATTGTTATGCTTTATAAGGCGCTTGTCCTTCCTAAGCTGGAGTACGCCTCAACGATATGGTCTCCTTATTATGCCGTCCACAAATACCAAATTGAGCGTGTCCAAAATAAGTTCCTGCGGTATATTGCTTTTAAGATTGGAATATCTTCGGATAATGTGGACTATCCATCACTCCTCAGGACCATCAGACTCCAGTCCCTGGAAGTGCGGCGTGGCATGGCCGACCTGTCATTCCTCCACAAGCTTGTTAACGGCGTTATTGACTGTCCTCCGTTGCTGGCAGAAATTCGTCTCTCCATCCCTCGAATCTCAAGCCGTCAGCCTGCAATTTTTCACGTTCCTTTCTCTCCGACTAACTATCTTCTGAATCGTCCACTTCACCGCATCCCCCGTTCTGCAAACCTCTTCTTAAATTTAAATCCAGATTTCGATTTCTTCAATAGCCCCCTTTCATCTCTAAAATCTATAGTGCTCTCTGCTCCCGCTTTGTTTTGACTCTTCTTCGTTTTGTTTATTGTTGTTTCTGGTAAAACTGTTTTTTTCTCTTCTTGTTGTTTTTATTAGATGTGTAAATTATGTAACTTATATATGTAACCTATATTTTTGCTGTTGTGAATTGGGCTTGCCCGTTAATAAATAAATAAATAAAACCTCCTCTCAGGTAAATTAGAAAAAGAATCCCGTAGAATCTTTTTGGAGCACCACTTACATCTTCAAATAAAAACTAAAAGTAATCCCCTTAAAAAAAATATACAAACCATGCTTCACTCTCAACAGCCGTAGCAACCCGTCAAACATGGAAAGATAGATAGTAACAAACATTGAGTTTTATATACGTAAGGATTCATGTCAAATATGGTAAAATAACGGTTGTTAAGCACAGCTTTCTGGACCTTAGTTAACAACAGATAATTAGTAATGTAGCAGTTTCCCATGGAGTGTGAAAACGTTAGGTACCTACCAACACATTCCAAACATCCCTCTGTCAAACACACCCTCTAGGGTCTTGGAAATTCCAACTCACGTGCGCTGTAGGAGGGGCAGTATACAATAAATAACCCCGTCACTTTAATGAAAATTGGGATCTCGTTTCACAACGGGTAATTAGCGGTTGACACGAAGTTTTCAATTTAGAATGTGCAAAATGCGGGTTTCGGGACGTCCAATTAAATTAGGAGATATTGCCCGTTTACGTCCTAAGGGCCGGCTGCCAATTATTTGGCGAGAGTGAACCGCGCTATACCTGGGGTCCCCGAGCCATATTGTCGATTAACGCGAGAGCTACAGCTAATTATATTCGCTCAAAACCCCCCCACCCTTCGCACAAAGTGAGTGGCTCACGGTTTCCCATTTGGGGATTATAACACTCAGGCTAATTGGAGGAACGTCGGATGGAATTCTTAACACTTCCGAGGTATATGGAAGTTGGCAGGGTCTTTATTTAACTAGAGGATCGTTTGATTAGGTTTTTAGGTACACACAGAAAATGCGATAAGGCCCTACCATACTAGCGTTTTTTCTCCGTTTTTCTCGCATTTTTAATGCTGTATAGCGGGTTCAAAAACAACAACTGAAGAAAAATAAGAAATGTGAATGTTGAAGAGGAATAACTGCAAAAACAGTGCTTTCTGGCGGAGTGCGGTCTTATTGAGTCAGTCAGGTTAGAGCTCCTAGGGATTTTCCAGTGAATTCGTAATTGTGCTCTTATTCTTAGTTCGCCATTCTAACTTGGGCGATCAGCGGTGCAAGATGTAGAAAATACGCTTCAGAGATACCGACTATGGCAGAAAACGCCCGACACAAGACAGAAAAACAACGAGCCGGAACCTTAACAATAATTAGCTGATTCAAGGCAAGCTCTTAAGCTTGGCCTCTTTCTGTGGTCTAAAATATTAAATTGTTAGTCTAATATCCAACTTAATACTTTATTATCCGGTTTACACTGAGGGGCCTCTGAACCAATACTATTTCCTTACCTATCGACCTGTTTTTAAACATTTTTACTGTAAAGCGTAAAATTGCGGGGCCTTGGAACTGTATAAGTGTGAACCCCTCTAGGAGGCACGATGCGCTATGTTCTGATGTTATATTACATACGGCGTAGATTTTGTAGTTAAGTTACGATTCGCTTTCTCCTCGTGTTACCCGTTGCGAAGGGCGGCCAGTTTGACGATAAGGAGTAGGTTTGGGAAAAATTCCGATTGCCTATCATGGTCCCGGTAGTGCAAGGAATCAGTTAGAAATGTGTCACTCCCATCGGACGAACGGTGCGCCCGCGCATAAAAGACATACACACATAATTTGATTTTTTTAGATAGAGATACAGATTAAAAAGCGATAAAATCCAGAAATCTTATCACAATTTCTTATCCCTTGGATAAAATTATCATGAATTTTCATTATTCAATGTTTTGGAGCTATTGCAATACCTAGTATCATTTTCTACAAAAATTTGCTAAAAGGATTGCATATACATAAGTGAACCAATCAATGTTTCATTGAAAAAAAAAAAAAAAAATTAGAAATTACCTACTTTCAATAACATTTGTATCGGGAGTTCGCGACACGGGGTGAATAAAGTACAATCAACTAATTGGATATCTCAGACTCAACGTGTCAAAAATTCATGATATACCCGTATTGGATGATATAGGTATTGGATGAACAACCAATAAATGTTGACAGTTGGTCAGTGAGAATATTATATATAATGTATTTCCGGGCTCTTTACTTTTTATTTCGTACCGCAGTTGCGCGGGTTATAAATTATTTCGCGTTAAATACCGAAAATGTTGACGAAGAGAAGGAATGGCACAGGCGGTCAAAAGAAGAAAATGATATTTCTCCGGTTGGAAGAGGGAGCGTTCAGGAGCTGAGGGTGAAGTTAATTGCTGCCGTTAACCTCCCATTTGGCCAGGAAAGCGGGAAATCGATGCCCTGAGAGGGAATGTGGAGCTGTGATGGAATGATGAAGGGGAAGGGGGTCATATAATATCGAGTTGGCCCGAAATTTATTGAGGGAGAAAACGGCAAGCTAACTGCGTGACGCAGAAATCCCTGATTCAAGGTCTGAGGCCAAGAATGACCCTGATATGAACGTGCTGCTTATTTGTTGTGCGTTGGACTATTTTGGGAGTTGTCCCAATTCTAGTGCTTGAAAAGACCCAAAGAAATCTTTAAGTGAAACAAGATCGAAAATTGATTAAACCACGGCCTTTAAGGCCACGGCCTTTAAGGCCGCGAAATCCCCTTGCCTCTTTCTTTGAGCTTACTGATGTAATTCAAAGTATATGGCCAAGAATGTCCCTATTCTAGCGTTTGAAAATTCCTCGGAGAAATCTTCGGGCGAAACAAGACCAAATATTGAGACAAAATTGGCTATTAAGGACTCCAGCCACATTACCTCTATGCTATGAGTCTACTGACAAAATTCAAAGTCTCTCTCTGGCCAACATGATTGACCCTGCTGTCCACAAAACTTGCTACTATTGTGTTGTGCGCTGAACCATTTCGGGAGTTATCCGTATTCTAGTTCGTGAAAAGACTCCAATGAAGGAACAATAACTTATTATTGTAGTGGAATATTTTTTTATAAAAAGATTTATTGCCATAAAATATGATATCAAACCACTTTTTTTTTGTCACAATAAGTGCTCAAATTTCAAATAATTTAACTTGAATAAAATAAAACCGAGGAATATATGCTCATATGGTCATGCTGCATGGTAAGAACGTTTCTTCTTACCAACAGTGTTATTGTTTTTTGTTTTAGTGAATTTTCGAAAAAAATTAAACTATTGCAATAGCTCGAAAAATTTTTTTTAAACATCTTCATTGAAATCAGTTTTGAGGCAATATAAATATGTGTGTGCGCGTGTGTGCGTGTGTGCGTGTGTGTGCGCGCGTGTGTGTGTGTGTGTGTGTGTTGTGTGTGTGTCATTATAGACGATAACTCTCCTTAGGATTGAGATAAAAATACCGTTCTTGAGCCAAAAAAAAAAAAAAAAAAAAAAAAAATCAAGCTTTTCATACAAAACGATGAGTTTGTTGCCCAACAATTTTTAAGCACATTAAATTGGTCAAATTTCAAAAATGTACTAAACAAAACACCAAAAATGACTAAAAAAAGGTCAAAAATCGTTAAATTTATAATTTTTAGCAGAGTTTAATTCAAAACCAAATTATTACCGATTAACTAGGACATTAAAACATTTTTGCACAAAATTATGCTGAAAAACGTACTTGAATTTCATTAATATTTGCAGACAAATCTGTAAAAACTACAAAAAATAAAAATCCAAAATATTTTTTGAATCACCGAATCCCATTTAGTACGAATTTTTTTTGCCATAAAATTGGTTTTTAACAGTTTCTTTCTACTGAAAGTTTCCAAATTTCAACACAATTTGACATATTATAGTACGATAGACAGTTTAATAAAATTCGCTCATACGATCATGCTGCATGTTTGTAATTTCTTTTTTTTTTTTTTTTTGAGGGGGTGAAGTTTTTTTTTTTTTTTTTTTTTTTTCTTGGTTAAATGGACAAATTCATAATTTTAATTATTAAATGAATTTGATAATTTACAGTCAAAGAGAGATATCATCATGTTTTCTTCATACTTGCAAATGAGAGCGAGTGGAATTATAAGAACACAGACACCAACCGCACTATTCCATGGTAAGTAGATTTCTGTCTATGATTTTTCAATGTTTGCAAAAAAACTACGTCATCGCACCACTCCCGCCTGTGCGAGTCCTCACTGAGACAGCATGACGTCATATTTTGCAGAAATTTGAAAAGCCATAAAAATCAAACCACTAATCGTTGAAAAGTCCACTCAAAGTTTCAAAATTATCAAAATGAAACCTGATTTTATTTAAAAAATTCATTCATGCATGACCCTATGAGCAAATTTTTGAAGAAATCTTCGACATTTCAGTCGCTATTGATTGTGTAGAAAAATTTTAGTTTATGATTTTGATAGACAAACATGGAATCAAATTATTAAAAATAATTAGGAGGTACTCATACTTTATTATTATTCAACTAATCTTGTACATTTAAAGACAAATGTAGGTAAATATTCATAGATTTCGATGTCCAATGTGGTCAGTATTGAAGGCAGTTGAAATCTTAACAGTATACTATCATAACATCATCAAATCTTGACATGAAATAAAATAACATACCGACGTCATATGAAAGAAACGTATTTCCACAGCCAATCGATGATGAGGCTTTATATTAAGAGTGATATAAAGTCAGTTGCATTCGAATCTAGTATCCCACAGCAAGAAATTGACAGACAAACTGTAGTCTCTGTTTCAAACAAATATTACCGATTTTTACAACTAGCGAACGGCATTATTTCGATTTTTGACTGATTTTTCAACTTTGAAATTTTTGAAAACTTGATACATATTCTTATAGGAAATTTTACGCTGATTCCGAATATACCACATGTTAGTATGCTGAAAAAATTATTTCGCACAATAAATCGCAAAAAACAGGCTATTTTGAAATTTTTGACTACATTTTTGAAATTTTCATTCCGAAGATGTAATCCGATCATGCTGGCCAACGAACTTGAACTTTCGTTTTGTGTCCTTAACATTTTAAAATTTGTTTGAAGTTTCTAGCACAATTCTACGGACAGTATCGTCTGGAATGACACATACATGTATACATACATATATACATACATACATTAAAAAATGCGTTAAACTTCAGAATATGATTCAGAATAGCCTGAAACGGATTTCTGCATAAAATTTTTTCAAAAATTCACATTCTACAAATTTTGAGGCGAGAACAATAGCTTAATTTTCTTCAAAAATTCGCTAAAATAGTAAGGGCTACATTTTCAGACATATGAGTAACTACTCCTCATTCAAGTCCAGATGAGTCGCATGCATGAATTATGTCGTGAAACACCGTGTAACGTCACAGAAGGCTCGATGACCCGGTTTACTGCAGACCAAAATGTCATGAGCCACTTTACTGCAGACAATGAATGCACTAGGTCAGGAACCGGATCGATTCCGTCTCATTTCAACCCCCCTCCCACCCCAACTGGAGATTTCCCTCCGATCCCCGATTAACCTTCTACAGCCTTATTCCCCCCCTTTTTTCTCCACCGAACACGGAAACCGCATCAAAGCCGACAGGTGAGCGAAGGAAAGAACTCGGACAAAAGATCATACATATACAAACAGGCTAAAAGAGAGAGAAAACCTCTCCGAGTTGTCAAGTGAGGAGCGAAGTAACTCTTTCGTGAATGATGCAGTCCCCTCCAAACCTCCCACCCTCAGAAAATACATTATTAATCTTTTTGCAACCGCTCTCTGAACGAATCCAGAGGAAGAATCCCATTTTCTACCTTGTTTTTCACCTTTTCCCCCCCTAGACCCCACCTGGCGCTGGCTGTTCCAGAAAACATCGAAAACAATAAATTATTTAGTGTTATGATAAAACGGGAGGGTAAATAAGCGATGAACCAATATACGAAAGCTGTAGGAAATGTGTAATAAATTCCCGGGGGGAAGGGAAAAATTCTATCACGGACGTCAAGGAAAATGATTTTATTCGGAGTTCAGTAGAACGGAGGGAATACGATTTGTTCCCCTTCGATGTAAGCAATGTACGAAATTCCTCTTCTCCATTTCAGAGTTATGGAATCACTAAGTGAAAACGAACTGAAGTGGAATGAAATAATTTATTCAGGGATTGAAAAGTGTGGACTTGATCTGCTCGGATTATTTTCCCATGTGTAGAACCCAACAAAGAAATGCCGGGTCCAATTGGGTATATAACTCCATCCACGTTTCGTCATTGCATGAAATATTGGAATGCATTGGTAATTCGAGGGTAACTCTTTCAGAAAACTAGAGCAATGTCTGAACAGCCAATGCCCTTATGGAAAGAACTCACATCGCTCTTCACAAAATTAAGTTTTTTGAAGCTGTTTCTAAAGGTAATTAGTGGATATTTTAACGGCAAAGTGTATAATTCAGGAATCGTAAGAAATGCCAAGACGTTTTAGGTGACTTGTAAAACTCATCCTAGATTTAAAATTTTACATAGGAAATGTTCATAATTATTAGGCATTGTGTAGAATGCCTAGTCGGGCTCAGGCAAATGATTTTCAAAGTATTGAAAAATAGAGAGAAATATGTAAGTAGAACGAATTATTATGTAGAAGTCATGTAGGTAAGTAGGTACTCGTAATTTCGTGTTATTTTCAGTACAAATATGTGCTAATTTCTTGTTTTTAGTTTTAAAATCGTAAACGGGGCATGAATTTAACGCAAAGATAGTGAGCCTCAAGTAGGAAAAACCGCGGTTTAGCTGCTAATTATATAGTATATGTAATTATGGTCGTTACGAACTACATGTTCTTGGATTTTCTGTTGGATAAATCATCAGCAAGTAATACGAAGTGGGACTTTACCAGATAATCATCACTGAAGACAGCATTTTACGCAATGTTCACGAGAAAACAACTGAGACATCAGGCTAACAAAGATCAATACTGCGAAGAATAGGATGGTGTCTTAAAACTCAGGTTTATCATTTAACATATGTGAAATATAATAAAGATGCAAATTATTACACAATGGTTTATTATTTCTGTGTTAGGTAGCCCTTCTATGCAGATCATTGGTCAATAATTATTAGTAGTATATGATCAGAACCTGGCGCTTCGAGCCTCTGAGAAGGGTTCACACTTTTCCAGTTCCATGACCTCGCAATTTTACGCTTCACCGTAAAGATGTTTAAAAAACGGAAAAATTATGCTTGAAGTAATTTACGTTAGCGCATGCGCAGAATGGAATAATGATTTGAGAAAAATTAAATTGGTAAGGAACAATCTACAGCCTAACCAACAAAAGCCCAGATGATGTAGTCAAAATCTGACGAAAACTAGACCTTGTCCTCGCAGTACACTCACGGCGGACGGTCGGTTTTTTTTTTTTTTTTTAATTCGATTTTTGGATTCTACGCTACTTGAAACGTAAGCCAAACAATTTTTAGGGGGAGTTAACTTTTTTTTCTTGGTAGATTATAAAGGTTCTTTTTGAAAATAATAAACCAACAAAGCTCTAATCTACCAAAAAGAACTTTTGTGCAAAAGAACGGTTTTTTTTCCTGTTCGAGATGAAGGCTAGTAAAGCCTTGACTAAGGAGGCGGACTTCAGATTGCAGATTCTTGAAGTGTAAAACAACCGAATTTGAGGAATGTTCTAATACCCACCCGCTATCAGTATAATTGTTGAGGAATTTGAAAAAAACTAATATTATTTATATCACCTAGTACGTATTTGTATAATTTTGAGGTGTGTGTCTGTGTAATGTTACATTTACAAGGAGCTTAAAAATAACATGTGCCTTTGGATCCCAAAATGGGTGAGCCATTCTAAAATGAGCCATTCCAACGTATGACATAGCTAACGTCCCTTCAAGATCACGTACTCCATGGTACGTTAGAGTGACGATAGTGGTCACCAAAAACTCTCTAAAGAATCCGTGACGAACGAAACTCCGTGCGCAGGATGAAATGAGGTCATTTTACAGATTGTCCGCCGGACTTATGCGCAGGCGATGCAATGGTGACCAGACCCAGCACTGGTGTGCTCTTACCTTTAAGATTTAACCAGTGCTGTTAAACTCTCATTCATATTGGATTCGTAACTATTTAACGTTGGACGTAACGTATTTAACTAATGCGTAGGCGATGCAATTGTGACCAGACCCAGCACTGGTGTGCTCTTACCTTTAAGATTTAACAAGTGCTGTTAAAATCCTCTATCTCTCATTCATATTGGATTCGTAACTATTTAACGTTGGAATCGTTGCAACCAAACCCCTTCAACATCCAAATTATTGAATAAGAACCTTTCCAACAGTTTCCTAAAAGCTTTTGTCGTTCGTCATCCCCGAGTTGACACATTTTAATAACTCCGAGGCCTATTTCGCTCAGTGGGGGATTGAGGGTGGTCGGGGAAGCGGTGGGGAGGGGAGGTCATAATCCGGGAAGGGAAGGTGACAAATGGGTTTTTCGGGAGCCTGTTCCCTATTACTCAAAGGGCCGTTTGAATGTCGAATTTTCCCTGACGCGTTTTCCGAGGCCCCCGTCCATCCATCAAGTTTTCGTCGAGATCTTTGCTGGCGTGTCCGTCATTCATCTTGGTTAGTTTAATGGAAATAGATCTACCGGTCACCTTCCCTTCGCGGAAGAAGAAAAAAGGGAGAGGTTGGATTGAAAATTACAAAATGAAGAAAACACGTGGTAAAGGTGGGAGGTTAATATATTTTGAGCGGAAGAGGTGAATACTCGTTGACAATAACTCGGAATTTTAACAAACATAGGTGATTATAATACATAACTAAAAACTTTTTTCTTTTTGATATGTTGTTTTTTGTTTACTGTTAACTTATTACGCTTGTTATTTTTTTTTCTCTCTCTCCCCTTCCCTCACTCTCCCCCCTCTCTGTCCCCCTGTCCCTCTCTCTCACTTCCCCCCCCCCTCTCTCTCTCTCTCTGTCCCTCAAATTTTACAGCAACAATAAAACGGTAAATATGGTAAAAATTCGTCATGTTCCTCTATGAGACGTCAGCTTTGCTTAAAAATGGATATGGATTTTCAGCATAAGAGAGAAACTAATCTGCACGAACCCTGAAAATTTCAGATCTGGCTGAAATCAAGTCTTGTTTTCATTTTAATAGGATTTGCTATAGACAGACAGACGGTCAGAATCAGAAGAACAGACAGACATGGAACCAAAGTGTTCATAAAGCTGAGAAACGCAGCAAGTGACAATTTGGATTCCGTTGCACAACACGTTACTCCCCAATACGCTGGATTGGAAACGACGAATATTGAAGAAAGCCCATGGAAGTGAAGGAAGAGTTGAAAATAAAATGATACCCCTCATGGCATATGGTAAAAAACCAGACTTTTAGCATTTTTCAGGCCACTAAATTGTAAATTGTAAGGTCCTCCGGCCCTGACCGGCCGAACACGGGGGGGGGGGGGAGCCTCTCCACGTGGGAAAAATGCACAGGAAATATAAATAAAATCAGAGGATAAAATTTGACAACAAGATCACAGCAAACTATAACAAAGGGATAACATCAAACACAGGAAGCAACAATTTTGAAACAGACGGTAACAAGCAACTGATTAGAAATTTTTCAGAACATACAGCACCACAAACAAAAAAAAAAAAAGGATTTCCGAAACATGCAGACGAAATTTAAAGATATACCTATACACCATTCCCATTTCATTATAGTTCTGGTAAATGTACAGATTGTATAAAACCAATAATGAATTTTAAAATTTTTTTTAAGTCGTAAATTTGAACCTGAAAATATGGAGCGACCGGACTGGCCAACGAACTTGAAGTGTCTTTGCCAAGACGGAATTTCCTGCGTTGGAACGAAATGTTAACGCCGTAGGTATATCAAGGGAGCTATCGTCTGGAAATAAACCCTGTAGATAAATAAATATACATACATGCGACGTTAAAATCTAGGATTGTGTTCTTGGATGTATGAAACGGATTTGTAGGCTATCCCTCCCCCCTCCCCGGACATTTTAAATTTTGAAGCCATCTAAATAGCTCATTTTTCTTTAAAAATTCGCTAAACGCGCGGAAGTTGCAAGTTTAGACCAATTCTTACACTGTACATTATTATTACGATAAATGGCACCTTTTCTTCAATAAATTTCACGTTTGATGTAAAAATTAGGATGGGCTTTCAGCATATAGTCAGGAGCAATCCGAGGAAGCAAAGCGCTCCCTCAATAAGGAGCTGAGACTCTTTGGTTTTTTTTAAATACATTTTTATTTTTTGTAAAGGTGATAAATATTACTTAAAAATGACAATGTTACGACCCCCTATAAGAACACTTGTGCTGGGGGTCGGAGTGCTGACTCATCCTAATTATAATTAAATTTATCATAACAAATAGGTAATGTAACTTACAAAAAGAGCAAAATATACAAAAAATATATAAAATAAAATGTCCATAAAAATTCACTGGGATATCGACGAAAATCAGAAATACATTGAAAATCTACCACGGAAACGAAATTTTACTTCGACGAAATTGGTCGAATACATGATTCATAATTCCAGAAGACATGCTTAGAGGGTTGAAATTAAATACTTTGTAAATTTATTTTTAAAGACAAGTAGCGAAATCTGCTTCCCCGTCAAGGAGGATGGGAGAGAATTAAAACGAGAGATCTCCCAAAATGAATACAACCTTTGTCCCATAGCTGTGTCCATTCTCGGCGTAAGCAGGGTAATACTCGTAATACTGAGGTTCCTTTTGAGCTTACCACTACAGTACTCCTTATAAATTAATATCAAAGTAGTTTTTTCTGCAATTTTATTTAAATCTAGCACTGCGAACTCCTTGAAAATTGACGAAGTCGGGAATGTGATCGGTTTTTTTAAGCAAAATTTTAATTAGGCTTTTCTGAGTTATTGCTAGGGGATTTAATTTTGATTCAAATGTTGAACCCCATGCCACTACACCGTAAACCAACAAGGAATGAACCATTGCATAGTAAAATAATGTTTTTTAGCTTCATGCACATAAAATTACGTACTTCGAAGCAAATAGGGATTAGTTTTCGTAGTTTCACGTTGATCATTTTAATATGTTCTACCCAGGTCAAGTTTTGGTCAATAATTGCTTCTAAATATTTAGTGTGAGACACCTGAGAGATTGAAGGGCAGGTACATCCAACGCAGTTGTCAAGTTTCCCCATTAAAGGAACTGATGAATTGAGTGAGAAACAGATGAATCTTGTTTTGTCAAAGTTAAGTTTAAGTTTCATATTAAAGAACCATTTATTCATAACCGAGATATTTTTCTCTGTCAAAGTACGAACCTCATCCCATGAGTCACCCGTTACCTCCAATGCAGTATCATCGGCGAATGATATTATTTCTCCATTGATATCCGTCTTAAAAATACTCTTGACATACATAAAAAAGAGAATAGGACTTGAAACTTTACACAATAACAAAAACATTCAGATCACAAAAACTTTCAGGTAAGTACAATTAACCTGCTTGGGGCCGAGTATCTATCTTCATCAGACATTTTGTAAACTGCATATTGGAACATACAAAGCCTCGAATTAAAGCTAACCGATCTCCCTATGGACTGGAACATTCTAACTAGAATGAACCACCCATATTGTTCTAACTTCAAGTGGTTTCTCCCGAGGCGAATTTGAGTGCACCCGGAATAAAAACCCTCAACGCAAAAAGTCGGTTAAAAAAAGGAACTCGAGGGAAGTAGCACAGCGCAGTGAGTAGAGCAGACGGTAACGACTGGCCAACTGAGGGAGAAATTGTGAGGAAGAAAGAAACAGTGAATGAAGGAACAGCGGGGGACGCGTTTTTGTGTGTTCTTTAATAAACTCCGCCCTCTTCTTATACCCAACATCCTTTAGAGATGTTTTCCCCAACTTCACCGCCTCTCCACCACCATCCAACGTCGTGCTCATTACACTAAGGAGCATACTGAGTGCCGACACCAAAAGACTTCCAGATGTTGGTGGGTTGTTTTTATTTCATTCACGTGGGTCGGTCTGGAAGATACTGTTTACCGTTTGCCACTGTCAGTATTACAATATTGTTGAATCGTGAGCAACCCCTCCATCTATCGTTTGGTGCCTATAGTGGATCTTTAATTGTCCTTTCATGCTTTTCAAGTAAAGATGTTCCTATAGTTGGATTGGAGATGACGAGTTTGGTGGGATGAATGTGCCTAGAAAGGCGGAGGGTTTGGACCGCCGGCGCCTGCCAATCGGTGGGTTTGGGTCGCAACATGTGTTTCGAGCATTTTAGCTCAAAATATGTGTTGGTTGAATTGGGCATTTCCTAATCTACCTACTTCATACCGTTGAGTACCATTTACCACAACGGTAAATGACACTCATTGGTATCTTCCGGATATCCACTAAACCTCAAAACTTCTAATAACTTAAAAAGACCTGTTCAGAACCGGTATTCTGGCATTCATACCTAGAATATTTCCCAGGGTTGTTTTTCCCCAATGTTCCTTTCACCAATTCTCATAACTTCTAATCCGTTAAATAGGTTTGTCGTTTCCTAGGTCTCAACACCGACCCTGACAACTCAATCCTTGGATATTTTCTCACGCTGGTGTTTTTCCATTCCCCTTCCTTCAACCTACCCATTCCTAGCCATTTTCCAACAGAACTTAGGAGGTGGTTTGATTTTTGTCGAAATTACTTGGACTCTAACCTGGCAACATAGTAGTACCTCCGTATTCTACATGTTATATTGTGTTCAACGTCCCTGTGAATATAATATTCTCTGTATCTTCGATTTAGTAACGAACTAATTGTATATACCAGTGTAAATTATAGTAGTTTTAGTTTTCTCCTCAATATACTGCATCGATTTAATATCTTCGTTTTCCGTTTATTTGATATCCCGTGCTCTAAACAACATGTTTGAATAGAAAGAAACGCTGAAGGGTTTATGATTGCTCAGGTGAATTTGCAGTACGAATCACTGTGTTATTACAGTGATTTATCAGTAATTTCTTCACCCTTTTTGAGCACAACCTAATTAGATAGGTATGGATATTGTTTCACAGAAGAGGAAAATTTGTTTCCACCAGAATTCAGGGCCTCGTGGAATTTTATGATGATTTAATGGAGACCCTCTGGTTAACTGACTTTCGTCTACTGCCAGAGGAGAGAGAATTCTGGGCCAGTGCTCCATCAGATGACAGCAGCCAAAGAACAACAAACGAGGCTGAATCGTTCCACAGCGATTTTAACAAACCATTATTTCTGTTATCTCCGTGCTGAAGGTAGGAATCCTGAAGATGACTAAATACAAAACGTATTGACAACAATAAGTACAACGACAACGACGTTTCGGGCTATGAACTATTTGAATTCGGGCTAGTCAGGTTAAGCTCTGCACTATTATATATTATACAGCATGGATTTTAAGATGATTTTCCAATTAGTGCCAACCAGTAGCATTCTACTCACAAGCGGCACCGACCCGCCCCGCCCGATGATGGTTGAAGATAGGTTAAAATGTAAGAAAGTACGTGGATAGATTATGCATTTCTGAACAAAAGTGCATGCCCTACGTAAGGGAGGATTAGACATCTTTTGGCATGAATATGTCTTTGACAGCCTCACATTTTTTTTCCCCACACCGAAAAGTGAAACACCCCAAGTCGTCACGTACAACCGCTCCGTTGCTAGGGAAGTGTAGCTCTTTTAGTTTTCATCCGTAAAAAATCGTTCACCACTCGCTGGAAAGCTCCCAATCTATCTGAAAATACCGCGTAGTTGAATTCCCCTACATGCAATCAATTTTGCAAATAAACAAGAATAATAATAAGTTTTAAATTATCACGAGAACACCTAGGGTTCAGAGGCATTTACCTTTCCTAGGACATTTATTTATTTCACTAGGTAATCTAATAAGATATCTATTTCTTCCATAGGTAATCAGAAAAAAGGAATTAGGGTAGGTTATAATATTATTGTACACCTACCGTAAGCACTACAAAGGGAAATAAGATATAAATATTTATACCATTGTTGTAGGTAATTATTCTAGTTTATAGTAGGTAAGTACTTCAGGCTACACTAGTTAACCGGTTAATATACAGGGTGTCCCAAGAGAACCCCCCCCCCCTCCCCTAACTTTTTTCCAAAATTTTTTAGGTATTGAAGTGAAACTTGAAGAGCGTTTTCGGAGTGCCTGATAATATGTTTTAAGCAAATAAAAATAAGGGGAAAAAAATCGAAAGTTTTTGGACTACGTGGAGGAAGTATTGGGTAGGTACTTCGAAAAACAGAAATGTTTCCCATTTTTTGCTTAGTAACACCTCATTTTAAAGATTTTTTAGTGCTCAACACGATGGTGAAACCAGAATTGCAATGTTTTATTCCGTTCTCGGATTAGGGCTGAAGAACGAACCTTTTTTTCTAAAAGTACCTATCTTTAGAAAAAACCGCGCTTCTTTATGGTTAATTGGCTCTAATCTGAACACAGGATAAGATATCGCAATTATGGTTACACCATCGGATTCAGCACTAAAAAATCTTTAAAATGAAGTGTCACTCAGCAAAAAATGTAAACATTTTTCCGTTTTCAATTGTGCCGTTCTCCAAATCACTTCAGCAGTCTGCGTTTACCACGGATATGACTTCCTGGTGGTACGCCCATCTCGCGATTTGCTGTACTCGAGTGAGGCCTTCATCCATACAATCGATACGGTCAGACTTTTATTTCATTTTATTTTACAGTCAGGGCGTCCAAGTATTCCCTTTTGGGACGATATTTTTCTGACTATAGAAGGAGCTCCTTATTTTGTAATTTCTCTTTATATCTGAAGGATGTCATTTTCAAATACGTACTATATACGCCTAATACGATCGCCAAAAGTAAACGTTTTGTTGCCTGAGGTAATTGGTATTTTTTATGAAAAACCGCGCCTCTGTGTATTCCGAAACATCTTTTAACGAATTTTTTGTTTTTGTCAGCGCCCAAGTTTATATTTATTTTGTTTACGTAATAAGGATTCGCCACCGAGCTAACGTAGTTGCTTATTGATTGGACATCAAGGAAACCGTAAACTGTCGCTGCCGGACGACTTGCTGCTACGCCTTTGAACTTAAATACCTCGTGACGTCACTCTGTTCCTTCAAGACATGCCACGTTCCTTCTCCTCTCGACTGCCACGTGTAGTACTTATAGCCTATAAAATTTACTTGTCTGAGTCATCAGAATCCGTCCAAGTTAACATAATCTCTGATTCCGGGTCATCAGCATCCTCAAGTCAGGAGATATACATCTATTCTGGATAACTTCTCTTCAAAGACATCCATTTCGACGTAAGTACTTGGTTTGAGAAATACCCCGACCATGATCATGTCTGGAAAACCCATCCTGATGGAACACATTTCTTCCATTGCAGGTTTCTGGGTGTTTTCAGCACCACCGTTATTGTGCCGTTCTCTAAATCACTTCAGCAGTTTCTTCGAAACGGTCTGACATTGATTTCGTTTTATTTTATACTCAAGGCGTCCTCAATAACTAAATATCCCCTTTTGGGACGACCTTTTTCTGCCTATAGAAGGAGCTCCTTATTTAGTAATTTCTCTTAATATCTGAAGGATATCACTTTCAAATATGATCGCCAAAAATAAAACGTTATGGTACCTGGTTCTATGAAAAACCCCGCCTCTGTGTATTCCAAAACATGTACCTACGCAATACCGTTCCTCCTATGGATTCTCCAAAAACTTTTGGATTTTCTTTCTGATTTTCATTTGCTTAAAACTTAGTTTCAGGCACCCCAAAAACGCTCTTCAAATTTCACTTCGATATCTCTAAAATTGTGGATAAAGGTTAGGGTGGGTGGAGGGGGGTTACTTTTGGCACACCCTGTATAAATAAACTTGATCTAAAACCCCTTGTTTCTGAACACAATCAACTAATCCTTCTGTTAAATAGAAGAAACCCAACACGATCTCGAGATGTGAAAAAGACCTTTTGCAATCTTTTCCGTATAGCCTCTTTTGTTATTCTCACCGGAGCTCTGCGTCCTACATCATATTTTCCTCTACATTCTTTCGTATTTTTTTGTTTTATTTCCTCTCTCTCGCCCTTTTACGTTGTATTAAAAACAATAAGAGGACAATGCAGCCTACCAGCGCAAAATCCTCGAGAAAAAATAAAAAAAGTAATAAAGAGGCGGGCTCTAAAACCGCGGAAACAATGCCCCTATTAGATGAAAAATGAGCTCAGTAGAAATTATGTTTTTTCCCTTCTTTAATAAGGAAAGTGCGAATCTTCGTTTTGATGGTGAGAACAGAGACATGCCGTTACGTATTACTAAGTTTAGAGACAATTGAATTGAAACTGAATACCTACCTAGGGATAAATAGATTTTTAGTTTCTAGGAAGAGTTCGCTAAGACATCAAGCTTTTTTTAGCTGAAAGCAACGTTCGGCAGTCTTCGGGTCCAACGTCCAACTTCCACGGAGTGGACCCTCGCAGTGGTTGACGCGATTCCAGTCGTCTCTCGTCTCCTCTCTTCTTGTAGCAAAAAATGTTTATAACCCCCCCTCAAACTTTGTCACTTTACGTTTCAATGTGCGTAGAATCCAAATTTGAAATGTCCGTCCGCCGTCCGCCGTCCGCCGTTCGCCGTCCGCCGTCCGCCGTCCGGGCCATAAAAGGCCTAAGAATTGACTTAAAAAACCTGTTCTTTCGCACATAGACTCCATTTGGGGTCTTGTTGGTCCTAACGTTTAACCATCCCGATCGCTTTACTCGCATAGATGCTATGGGCCAAAAACGGGCAAACAGTGTCTTTTCGAGGCTTTGAGACGTGTTAGACGCACGCCTGGCACGCTTGGCAGGGGGTCACGGTGGGTGGTGAGGGGGGTGAGCGGGGGGTGGAGTGAGAGGAGGCGCCGTGGCACCATGAGGTGGGTACAGCGTTCCTTCGAGGCATGAATATATGTTTTTTACTAGGTCATATTTGTGTGTTAATACCAATGCTTTTCCTACGCATATTTAATAACATATCCTCTCGACTTTTCGTACGTACTTAGATAATGATATTATTAAGGCAATAACTATTTGAATAGATAGGAGCTCAAATCGAGAAATATAAACATGCGTATATAATTATAGAAGTATAGGTTGTGGCAACTCGAAATAGGACACGCCGAGGAGTCTGGACGGGCCGTATGACGTACGCAAGCCAACTAAAACTACGATCATACTCAATTGAAAAAATAATAAACCTTTGTGAAATAGTTTGCAGCGTTTTTTCTACGCAAAGGGTGGGGCCTGGGGCGCCACCATTGAACTACTAGTACTACTACTAGTCATTCTACATAATATCATGATTATAGCATTCGCACTTTGAATTAAACCTTTAATTGAATTAAACTTTCCTCGAATTGAATTAGACTTTCCGCAAAATGAATTAAACTTTTCGCTAATCGATTTAAATTTCCTGAAAATTGATCTTAGGCGAATCTGTTATTTTAATCAAGACAAATTGTAAAACTTCGACGAATCATGAAAGTGATGGAATCTGAAGGTAAATTATTTAATTATTAATAACAAAACTGAGTTCGCAACGTATCTATCTATAGTTGACATTATTATCATTTATAGGCATTGGTAAGACTTCTAAAAGCAAAAGTTGATGGAGATGTCGTCCAAGAGCAGCAGAAACATATCCATCACGTAATTTGCACAAATGCTGAGCCGTGCTATGTGAAGAACTTTGGTACCTACCAAGCAACAAGGAGGGATCAGTGTTCCTTTCTTAATGTTATTGATTATTTCACGTATTTAGAATTAATTCAATTTGCGGAAAGTTTAATTCATTTTGCGAGAATTTCAAGTCTATTGGCGAAAAGTTTAATTCATTCTACGGAAAGTCTAATTCAATTCGCGGAAAGTTTAATTCAATTCGCCAAAGGTTTAATTCAAAGTGCGAAAGCTATATATCGTACAAGCCGCTCCGGCTCCCATCGCTCGCCTCAGACACCCCCCCCCCCCTCCCTCGTTCAGGTGTATTACAATTGAAACGTGTAGGGGATGTTGCTCGCTTCGCTCGCTCGGTGTGGCTGTTTAGCCCATATTCTCGTGACGTCACGCCTGGAGTAGGTTTGGGTTTCTTCACGGCAGCGGCAAAGATTAAAAAAACGTCTGCCAAGTTGGGTGGGCAGTTAACCCTGGAATGCCCCGTGGGGTTTGTCAAACCCCAATCGCGATTCAAAGTCAGTTTATCATGTTGAATCCGGTACGTCTGGCTCTTCTCGCCCCCTTCTATTTCACCCCCCACTTCTTCCCTAAAGGCTTCAGCCTTTTTCCAGTTTAGTACGTTCAAGACATCTGTGTAGTGTAGTATTTTCTTGTTCCTGGGGTTTGACAAACCCCACCGGGAGTTAACCGCTAGCGATTTTCTCTATAGCAAGTGTTATTTTTGTGGGCGTTCCCACAGTTTTGTCATTTTCTCATCGTTAGAAATGGCTGAAAAACGCTAGTTTTCGGATCCTGAAGACATTAGATCCATTTCGGAACAGTTGGAGGAAGAAGATGTATATTTTGGAGGAGAAAATTCAAACACGGGAGATAATGTCGAGTAACAAGAAGTTTTCTCCGCTGAAGAAGCATCAAAAGTGACAGTTTTGGAGAAACTAGTTCGATGTTCCTTCTGTGAACATCATAGATCTTCAGTGTTGTGAATGTTGATCCTATTGCTTGGTGACAATTTTATGTTACCTTTTCATTCTAGTTCTTGGGTTTTGTAAGTGGTATCAAAACTAATCTCAGAAAATTGTTTTGTAGAGTTTATTTATTTATTCATTTTTGTTTTTAAATGAAAATGTGCTAATTTTATATTGAAATTTTGTTACAATGAGGTACCTTTCCGCTATTATTTTTTAAACATGAAAGTATAGAATTACTTGAAGAACAAATTACGAGTCAAAATGACTGATAAGTCGACGTTATAAGAAAATTACGTTTGCGCATGCGCACAGACTACTATTAATCCAACGGAAAATGAAATTTATGGGGGGACGTCTAGGAGCCAAACCGCACAATCCTTGAAAATTTCATAGAAATCGGTCCCATTAGTCTCGGAGTTTTGTCTGTGCTGATCAATTTTAGTTTAGCGCATGCGCTATAGAATTCCTCGACCAATCACGATATAGTTCAAAGGGGATTTTCCCCTTTAGCGCGGGAGCGTATACTTATCTACTCCCCGTATTTGAACGAAATCGGACCAATAGAAAATAGGCAATCGAAGTTATAATAAATTAACGTTAGCGCATACACACGAACTGCTATTTATGCGACGGCAATGAAAGTTATAGGGGACTGTCCCAGACAAATCCCTGAAAATGCCATCAAAATCGTTCCATTAGACTCGGAGGTTTGCCTGTGTCAATAATATTGGTTTCGCGCATGCTCAGTGGTTATTACTCTACCAAACGCGATATAATATGTAGGGCATCTTTCTAGGACAAATACCCAATTACCTACCAAGTTTGAACGAAATCGAACCAATAGAAGATAAGAAATCGACGTTGTGAGAAATTCAAGTTTGCGCATGTGCACAGGCTATTGTTGATTCGACGGTGTTGAAAATTATAGGGGACCGAATTGGCGCTAACCCGCACAATCCCTGAAAATGTCATCGGAATCGGACTGAAACTTGGTACAGTTTTGGGCGTGACAAGGATTTACACACACGGACAGACAGACAGACATCAGACAGACAGACACGGAACCAAAATTGATCAGCAAGCTCTGAAACGCAAAAAGTAAGTTGAAATTTCGAATGAAGAGGATAAACATTTTTTCGACTTCTATCACGAACACAAAGCTTCCCTACCTTCGATAGTGAGATAGCAGGATTATAAAAATATATTATAGACGCACCTTTTTTTTTTTTTTAATTGGGTATAACAGAATATAGAATGTTATACTAGGTCTCTACTCTCTATCTAGTTGTTATCTAGGTATTTATGTTATAAATATTTGCAATTGAGCAATTGGATTTGTTTAGGCCTATTATAATTTAATGATGAACTGTGTTGTAGGCCTCAGCTTTTCTCTTTTATTATCTTTTTATTTATTTATTGGCATCAAAATAATACATGTGAACTACATTTATACAATTAAAAAAAGAAAAAGAAAATTGTCGACAGTACGACTGATAGGTAAATAAGAAAACAACTGACGTCCACCAGAAAATAAGTTCCTAAGAACTTGTGCTATCTGGTGGAGAGTCGCAAATCCAAGCATAGTCGTAATATATTAAGACCAAATAACAAACATTCTCGAAAGCCTAATTATTGAAAGGAGAAAAAAAATAAATAATAATAAATAAAAGCACTGAAACACTAAATTCGAAATAATTTCCATGAAAAACAAAAAAAAACACTGAAAAGAAGGCTAACTAAACTTGAATGTACAATTTTACTACCTTCTTAAAACTTGACAAACTGTGAAAGTAAGACAAATTAATATTATTATCAAACAGAAATTTTAAAACACAAACATATGCACTTTTCTTGTAGAACTCTGTATGAGCTCTTGGCAATACTATTAGAATAGTTTGTTGAATATACATTCATGCACTTTCTATTATATACATGAATGCAAGAATGAAACAATAAAATTTGTCTAATAGTTTTATTATCAATTTATTTGAATAGTTTAGCAGAAGGGTACCTTGACGTTTTACCTAGAATAATTTTAATTAACCTCTTGTTTTTTACATTGGTTTATGTTGAGTTAATGAGCGGGAGGGGAACGAATTAGGGGGGGGGGGGGGGGGGGGCAAACGAAATTTGCCCCGAGCGCCAACAAAGCACGCGACGGTCCTGGAAGGTACACATTCGAACACATGCGTGGTTGATATCAATATTTAGAACGCATGCGTGGCGTAGGTACATAAAAATTTGGCCGCTAAACAACCGGCGCCATGGCTTAGTTGGTTAAAGCGCCTGTCTAGTAAACAGGAGATCCCGAGTTCGAATCTCGGTGGTGCCTCTTTCTTTTGTCCCATTTTTCAGTATACGCTGCTGCGCTACTTTTTCAACATATCACTCGCTAGGTCGAAACAACGATCCTGTAGCCGTAATTACTTCCTACCCCCTCTGATTTTCAGTTTATTTTCAAGAATGAACCTTTGTAATAACCAAGAATTTTATTTATTTTAGTGATGAGTCGATTCCCGATACCGATTCTCGATACCACCGATTCTTAGGCATTGGTATCGGTATCGAGAATCGATCGCCTAAAGCCGATACCGATACCGCCCGGTGATGGGCGTTTTATTACATTACGGTACTATTGCAACCATCTAACAACGAAGATGGTTGTACCGTGCAACCGTTGTGTGGTGTTAGCAGTTGCGAAACATGAATTGTCTAAAACACAACTTACAATTATAACTTTGTTTACAAGTAGGCTTGTGTTATTTTGTTTGTGACAACAGAAGCATTAGACAAAGCTGTTTTCCAAGTATAAAAGCCTAGAGCCAGTCTTATTTGGAAATACCTTACAGTTACCGACAAAAAACTAAAAAACCAAGTCAGTCTGCTTAACTTGTTTCATTCAGAAAGAAATCAATCCTAGGCAATAAAAGTTGCCTATTAATTATTGATACTTGATGGATAACAAAAAAATATCAAATTTTGTATTTGCTCAAATAAGGTTTTATTATCCATATTTTATTTTTATTTAAAAATTAGGTACCTCATTTGCAAATATATTGGGATCAATTCTTTGTAAGTATAAGTTATAGTACAAAAAAATTTGAATATATTACTAGTTCAAGAGGAATTTTTGTTTTTCACCTACAGGTAAGTTAGGTATTATGCACCGATGGTATCAGTATCGAGAATCGCGAATCGATTTTTTAGGTATCGGCATCGGGAAACGATAAATTTTGGTATCGACTCATCTCTAATTTATTTAGGTACTTATAAGCAAGTATATATATTTTTCTCGCTGAATCAAATGGCATCGCTTGCAGATCTCCCCAACTCCATTACAACCAAGTACTATACGTAGACTCACAAATTTTTAGTTTATTTGTTATGCTCAATATTGTGCGCGTTTTTAGGGTGTAACGCTAGTCAACTAAAGTGTAAAACTTGGCTATAGCGGAGTTTTAGAAATCAGCAAGTGTTACTATTCGATTCAGCGTAAAATATACGTAGAAACCGATCCCTAACACTAACGTTTCTTCGCAAAATCCCAGGATTTCATCGAAAAAACCACGTTTTTTTTTTTTTTTTTTTTTTTTTTTTTCAACATTAAAACTAGCTTACTAAATGAAGAAATTTTCTTGAAAATTGCAAGTTTCCAGGATTTTTTTTTTTTTTTTTTTTTTTTTTTTTTTTTTTTTTTTTTTTTTTTTTTTTTTTTTTTTTTGGAACAATAGTAAAGTTTCAAAGGTTTTCATATAATTTCATTTTTCACATTTGTCTGTTTAATCTGCTGTTGTGGTCTGTAAGTACCTAGGCAGTACTTTTCAAGAATCAATGTACAGCATGCTTAGAGAACAGCTAACGTGATTCCGAAAATATGGTTGAAAGTTGAAATTTAATTAAGTATATGCAGAATTTGAGTAAAGGAAAAAAAAAAAGATTTAATGAAAAACCCTTTAAAAAAATCGTATCTCGAGAATGGATTGTCCCAAAAGTGTGCGACTGGCGGTATTTTTGATGAAGTTTTACGCAAAATGTTTTTGCTTCTACAGCAAAGTCTCTCGACCAACATTGCTACGTTAATAAGGCAATTTTAATATAATTTTTTGATGATCTATCTTTACGAATAGAAATTGCTCGGCTCAACCCACCAAAATTGTTTTGGTATGGTTGAATTATATATTGAAATTTCTTTACGCCTGGACCCACCCCGTCCACCTTTGACGTAAAAAGGTCGACGCGTGTCCGGTTTTTCCTTAATTACCAAGTTGCTTACCCCAAGGGGTTCGTCCACCCGGATGTCCAAGTATACAAGTAGTAAATCTAGAGGATTGCGATATACCCTAAAACCATCAGTGAAACTTCCTCGTCAATTTGTGTCAACCCGAATGGAAATCGGTGAAGAACTTTTTGAGTTTTTGATCCATACACAAACCAACATAACTTATATAAATATGTTTGAGCTTAGAATGCTTATGAATTATACAATTCTATATTAGGTAGACGATAGTAGGCGAATGTTAAGGCCTGGACCTGAGTTGGTAAGAGAGAGGTTTGAGAGGAAGTGTTAGGGTTGTTTACCGAGCGCGAACTGCAGTTCCCAGATCGCTGTTGTGCCTTTTGTACCATGGCGAACCCCCTCTTTTTCGCAACTCAGTGGTGAGGGATGAGAATTAAGGGAAGGATGTCGTAAGCTCAGGGGTGCATCCTGACCGCTGAAGTGTAAATTACCCGACTATTCACTGCTCCGAGTCATTTTTCAGAAACATGACCGCGAGCTTACAAAGCCGCATGTATTTCCGCGGCAGAGTATACAATTGTTTGAAAACCGACCCAACACCCATAGATACCGTAGTCTTCCATTAGATCTATTATACGTGAAGCTACCAAATCAATTATCATCATATCCACCTCACCTTCTGGACGTAACACCGATGAAATCGCCGAAAACGAGAAGATAAGAATAATCAAACAAGAACAACACCCAGTTTTTTCCCTGCAAAGTAAATACTCCCAGATTTTCCGAAAGAGCTCACCAACCGCTTGAATAAATCTCATTCTCCGCTCTCGCGCGATTCAGGCCTAAACCGGAGTTCTATTTACATAGATTTTTTTTTTTTCCTTTTCTCCCTTTCACAGTAAATTTTTCCGGTATAAATAAATAATGAATGTAAATTCTGCTCGGGCTTTTTCTTTCACAGCTTCAGAAAAAAATGGTACCCCTAGAGAAAAAATGTAATTATGCATACATATATAAATATATAGGCATATATATAAACATATAATAATTATTATTAATAAGGAGTTATTAGAGATTTAGTAACGCGAGAATAGAGTTATCTGGGTGTGGGAAAATTTTGTTATTTCGGTTTTCTTTATTTTACCAGTAGTGGCAACATTAATCACCAGCAACTTTAATCGCTGGCAACTATTTAGTTGCCGGGGAGTTCCCACCACCGCGCACTGGTAACTAAATAGTTGCCTTTCAGGCCAGTCTCTACTATGAATTTCGTCGAAGCTGCATGTGTTTGTGAGCTCATTTTGAGACAAAGAAGGAAGAAGCTGATGACAAGAAAGTTTTGGGTCCATCCAATCATCAGTATCATCAGTATAGATAAAATCCGAATAAGTTCTTTAATTACTTCAGAATGAGAAGAGAGAGTTTTGATGAATTATTGGTAGCTCTCGGACCACGTATAACGTACCGGAATACGTCCTTCTGACAGGCTGTACCACCGCAAGAAAGATTGGCCGTGACTCTAAAGGTAGGTAATAAAATAATTACAACTGTAGCATTTAAATTATTCATAATTAGAAAAAATGGAATGATTACCTACGATTTTACTTCTTCATTTTCAAAGTTGAATTTGACGAGAAAAAGTATAATATGTTTTTGAAGCGTATGAAAAGAACTGAGAAAAGTAATCGTAAAATCAAATCGAAAAAGTCGACTTTTGTAGTTATATGTTAGTAGTTCTCTCAAAATAACAGGATAAGTTTATGTTTAAAATTGAAGACACGTCGGATGCGTTTTCCTACGTATCTTGAATGGTGTTTGATGAAGTTGGTGACATAATCTGTTCAAATGGGCGCCCTGCGCCCTGGTACAAATCTTTGAAAATTGAACAAACTATGGAAAACAAATTAGACAACGCGAAGTCCCGCCGGCGACTAAACAGTTGACGGTGCTCGGGGGTAGGTAGAAATCAACGTGACTCATTCCCCTGGCGATTGTTTACTCACCCGTCGAATAGGTCTCGACGAAATTTTTTAGTTGCCGTGATTAAAAAGTTGCTCGTGCGCGGGGCTCCATTCAAAGCTGTGTGATTCATTTCAACTTCCTCAAGGCGACTAAATAGTTGCCTAGAAAAAGTTGCCAGTGCGCGGGGGCCCTAAGTGATTGGCACCTACTAGCTTTAGAAGTTAGAAACTCAAGAGTATGTTGTGGAATTCATGATTCCCTGTTACCGATGGTTAACCCTCAGATGATTACTATAGGTACGTACATCAGGTGAATGTGTTTTTAGTTTCGGTAAAACTACGGTAACTATTTTTCTTGTTTCCTCTCAAGTATTATGGTTAATTCGTTATTGATTGAAAAAATCTGTAACAATGTGAAAAGCGCGCAAATTTAATCTTGTTTTGTGAAGTTTTATAAGTGGTGACTCTTTCAACCAATTTGTCCCAAAAACTATTGTAAGTGGACAAAACTATTATATACGGCATTCTTATGAGACGTTTTGTTCAGATTCACTACAAACGTACCCCATATTCCTCTACTTTACCCTTCAGACTACAAGATGAAACTAAAATTTTTTATACCTCAAGGTATTCATTCACAGCCTCCATTCACACCATTTTCATGGGTTAAGTACTATTGGTTCTACTTTTGAAGCCAGAATGCTCATAACTGAGGATAGATAAATTAAAGAATTCAAAAATTTCAATAATACTACTGTAGCTACTCGACGTCACGAACATGAACACGGACAGAAATCAGAGAAATGGACTGACTTCATTAATGCTGACTATATAGTGGCTGCTGGCTCAACTGCGTGGTTGGCGTCGTAGGTACTCATGTCTACCATGGTACTGGAACAGTGTTAGACCACCAGGTTTTCCAGACCTACATCACTGTACGACTAGGTTGTCGGCTTTACCAAGAGCACGATTTTATTTGCGGTTCTCAGGTTGATGAGTTCGGGGTCCAAGGTTTGAGTTTTACCAAAAGTAAGGGCCTGTGGTCACGTCACAACGAGATGAATATGATAGTTCAATGAGTTCTCACGTTCACCGGCACCTGTGCCAGTCCGGAGCCCAGTGGTCTGTGCCATAATGACGTAAACGTCCAGATGGTGTGACATTGGCAACGTGGTCTAGGGGACAACGCCTAATAAGGGATGTGACGTGTGTCGACACTCTAGCACTTTCATATGTACTTACCTAGAACGAGTATCACTGCACGGGCAGTAGCAGAGAGAGCATAACAAAGGAAACGTAAGAAGTACTCACAGTTGATAGCGTCAAATTTTACCTTTGTAAATTCTAGCCTTTGAAACCTTGGGACCATTGTGTGAGGAGGCAAATAGCTTCATCAAGGAAGTGGAAGCACCATTGGTTAAAAAATCTGGTGACACCCGGGGAAGTGGAAGGCTTACCTACCTCGCCCAACGGATTTCCCTTGCAATCCAAAGAGGCAACGTGGTGAGGATACGCACTCTTCCAGATGGCGTATTATTTCTGTAAAGACGTTTTTATTCCTGTTTTTGTTTATGTAGCACACATGGTAATTGTTATTTTTTTATCGCTAGATAAATACATCCCTTCCACCTAATACAATAAATTGTTCGGAGATCTTATTTAATGATGTCCTACTAAATTATCTTAAGAAAATGCAATTATCATTGGATTTTCCTCTCTGATTTTCATATTCAGTCCATAACGTATACCTATCATATATGATACACGATAATAAATCCAACAAGACGCTAGCCTCGCATTGCCAAGATTCCATTGAACCATAGCAATAGCATTGCCATGCTTTTAATAAACCATTGCAGCGAGACGCGCCGAGATAAGAAACGAAGTAGAATTTCAGCCCACCAATGGCCTCCACCCGACCTCACCCTATCGGCTCAAACTTAATTTTCATTGCCTAATTATATATATTTAAAAAAAAATAAAAATAATAACATAACGCTGCAAATTATTACACAAAGTTTTATTATTTTTGTATTAGATAGCCATCCTACTGAGATCTCTGGTCTACTCATAATTAATAAACCCCGTTCATAGCATATTCATTATCAAAACTCGAGGCTTCGTGCATCCAAAGGGTTCACTACATTACAGCACTAGGACCCCACAATTTAAGAGATTGTAGTAAAGTTAAGGTACGAAACGATCTAAGACTATGTCATCTTCCCATCTAGTAGAAGGTTTGCATACACTATACCTACTTCATTTGAAACTGTTTGTTTTCTGCACATAAGATGCTTAACTACAATTAATGTATTTCACTAGGTTGATTAGAAAAGAAATAGATAGGTATCTAAATATGTGTCTGCATAGGTGTAGACGCATATTGAAGAGAAGTTGATAAAATTGAGTAACACACCTAAACTTCCCTTACACGAGCTGATGATGCAGTGCCGTGAATTGACAAAAACGCGGCTGCAGCGCGTATGCTGCGTAATGCCGCCCGCTTGCTGCAAGCCAGAAGCTATCTAGCGGTCATTGATGAAACGGAAAGCGGACGGATTGATGAAAGCTTCCTGCGTGGTCTCATTAGATTCATCGTAATGAAATCAAAATCAAAAATTCAGTTTCATTGAGTAAGATGCAAAAGTTAGATACCCACCAACTGTTGCTTTTTTTTTTTTTTTTACATTTATATTTTACCAAATGGGGTTGATTAAAAGTAATTCGTAGATTTCAGGGGTACTCTTCAGATGACATGAGATTTTTGAGCCATATTTAGTCAATTTTGACACAAAAATTCAGCAAATAATCTTATTAGCGAATTTTTGAAGAAAATTAAGCTATTGCTCTCGCCTCAAAATTTGTAGAATGTGAATTTTAGCGAATTTTTGAAGAAAATTAAGCTATTGCTCTTGCCTCAAAATTTGGAGAATGTGAATTTTTGAAAAAAAATTATGCAGAAATCCGTTTCAGGCTATTCTGAATCATATTCTGAAGTTTAACGCATTTTTTTATGTATGTATATAAGTATGTATGTATATATGTATGTATGTATGTATGTATGTATGTATGTATGTATGTATGTATGTATGTATGTATGTATGTGTCATTCCAGACGATAACTGTCCGTAGAATTGTGCTAGAAACTTCAAACAAATTTTAAAATGTTAAGGGCACAAAACGAAAGTTCAAGTTCGTTGGCCAGCATGATCGGATTACATCTTCGGGTTGAAATTTTCAAAAATGTAGTCAAAAATTTCAAAATAGCCTGTTTTTCGCGATTTGTCGTGCGAAATAATTTTTTCAGCATACTAACATGTGGTATATTTGGAATCAGCGTAAAATTTCCTATAAGAATATGTATCAAGTTTTCAAAAATTTCAAAGTTGAAAAATCAGTCAAAAATCGAAATAATGCCGTTCGCTGGTTGTAAAAATCGGTAATATTCTTCAAAAATTCGCTCATGGGGTCATGCTGCATGACTGGACTTTTTTTCGATACTTTCTATTTTGATCCACTTATCAACGCGTTTTGGCGGATGTTAACCTACTTTTTTGTTGATAAATTACAAAGGTAAATTACTGACTGTAATAAACCTAAAGTCTTCTGCTAATCTACCGATCGGACCATCTGATTCAAGTACAGTGGAACTCCCTCATCAAGACATCGAGTTTATACTACTACATAACTACTACTACCACTACATACTATGACTACTACTGTACTACTACTACTACAGGAGTTGATATAAAAATGAATTCCAAAGGGAAGGAAAGGTTGTCTTAAGGGGGCCCAATAGGATGGCGGTACGTAGAGGTTAATGTGGGATGTGATAAAGGGGTTTTAATAATCTCTATGGAGGAGTCACCTGCCTATGAGAAGGTTGGGGGGAGTTCATAACGTGTCCGACACCCAACAAAGGCGGTTGGGGTGGCCCTATGTAGTTATTGCTTCATAATAACTTTAGTCTGGCCCCTACGTGGGGTTCGATAACGGAATGAATTGGAACAAAACCTGTGTAACACCAACTTTTGTAACGGTACAATGCTAATATAACCGAATGTACATCCCAGTTGCTAGTTGGTTTAATATGTACCTACCTTTCCCCTCGTGTAGTGTAAAAATATTATATATGATAGTGATAGGTATTTTTACCGTCGTACACCGTATGCAGTACCTACCTGATTCATACCTATCAAAGAAAAAGTAGGTACATATTCCAGGACATCACTTCCACAATCTTTCTCACTGGAAGAAATTTGAGAGAAGGCCTCAGTTCAGGAAGCAGGAAGAGTTCAAATTTGTTTTTGAAAGTTACTCTGCTACCATGCAAGGGTGGAGGGGGGAGGTCATTCTTAGATGTACAGTTGCAGTTAGATCAAAATAATTCAAATTTTGAGGGTATGCACTTATCGTTTCCTCCTTGAAAAGTATCGGTTTATTTTTTTATATGATTCAGGAAATTGTTTTTAATCGAAGCAAAGTATTGGAATGGAAGATGATGCGACCCGTATGTTATCACTGAAATGATATTTCCTTCCATGACCCTTCTTCAAAACCAGTTAGTAAGACAATGAAAAGATGAAAAATTTATTCTTGGATATAATGATGAATATTCTAATCACTCAATTTGCTGATAAATAATTTATAGACCAGTGACTGTATAAAACGGAAATCAATTATAAAATTTGAGCAGGACTGTCCATTAGATTCAACTCTTCCCATGGACTATATAGGTACATTTTAAATTAGGGAATAATAGGAACGGAATTAATAACCTTTTGTGTGATAACTTTACGTCTCCTGGTTCCGGTATTTCTCAGGCCTCTCAAAAAACCACAACTAGTTTTGTCGCCACATCTCCAGAACGGGAGGGTGGTTGTGTTATGAGTAAACACGTTATAGGAGTGTCGTGGGCAGGTGTTGTTAAAATATCGTGCCGAAACCCTCCCAGCGTAACTCCTTGTGACAAAGCTGACGAAGGTTATTGCGGTAGGCTGGGGAGGTTTCATTCGAGAGAACTAGGAGGGATTGGAAGGGGGCTGGCAAACTTTTAGGCTCCCCCTCCCGAAGGGAAATCAATTAGCGAACTAACTAAACCTGTTATACGGCTTGATGCGGCTCATTGGGGTGTTGTAACTTACGACTTCGTGTTACAGTAACTGAGTGGGGGAGGAGAGTTGGGGCTGACGTGGAACGAAGTGTTGAAGTAACTGCGACTAGTGTGTTAACGAGCGTGCGTTAAGGGGATTGTGATTCAGTTTCAGGAGTCTGTCATACGGTTCGGAGTAAGATCAGTGGATTTAGAAGATTGATTGAAGTTAATGATCCCATTGGCAACGTTAATGTGACGGAATTCTTCATTTGCGATTCATGAATCAGATCCACGCCCTTGAAAGCTCCTGACTGATAATTTTCAGCTCAACAGTTCAAATGGTTTGGACATAAGAACCAGTTGAAAGAATTTACATCACAAGTAAATAACGCACAGTGGTCAAAAACATAAATTTAGGCCTTCGAAATAGTTACAATTGCAATTGGATAAAAACTATGGTTGGCTCTTCGGGTGTCGACTTCGAAACGTATGGACTGTTGGGAACTATTTTATTATCCAAACGCTTTTTGTGGTTTGATTCGTGCGAAAAACATTGTAATAAGATAATGAATTCTGGGACGAATTCGGTAGGAAGGAGCAGGACCTACATACCTACATAATTTGATTCGACATCTATAAGTGTAGTGAGACAGTAAGTTGGTATAACTAAAAGTGCATAGTATTCAACTATCAGGAATCCCCTTCTTTGGGTGTTGGTTGTAAGATTATCCCTCAATTACCACAAACAAGTATCGGGAAGAGCGATTACAATTCTGTGAAAGGTCGCACGTAGACACACCTTCACTGTTGTGATGCGGGAACGGTCACTCCACCTCTCAAAACATACCTGTTTGAAGGATGAAGAATTTATTTGGAGAGACTATCACTATGATGAGCGATCAGGTGAAGAAACCGGATATCATCACCATGAAGCATTATCCGCGATTATCATGGATGCTTAGGCTGCCAGTGACCTGATTACCAAGCTAATAAGAGTTGCAACAAAGAACATAAGAGGTACATAAACCTGCGGCGGTTTCATGGCGGGGTGTGTGGTGCAGGAAATGTATTGCGGATAATATACTAAAGTTGGGCATTTCGGCAGAAGCTGTCTAACAAATCGTATCCTTTGGGTCTCCTAGTCGTTATTTTACAGAGGCACATTCTTCCATCCTTATCAAATTCTTTTCTTCACAAGAACCACTTCCTTGGGCCCTGGGGTCAGCAACGGGAAAACCTGGCCTTTCTACCCTATATTGTTCTCTTTTGTTTTGTAGAGTGCTTATGTATGTGTCGTTCGAGAGAGAGACAGAGAGAGAGAGAGAGAGAGAGAGAGAGAGAGAGAGAGAGAGAGAGAGAGAGAGAGAGAATATAGCATTCGTACTTCGAATTAAACCTTTCGCGAATTGTATTAAACTTTCCGCAAATTGAATTAGACTTTCCGCAAAATGAATTAAACTTTTCGCAAATTGAATTAAACTTTCCGCAAATTGAATTAAACCTACATAGGTACGTGAAAAGATCAATAACATTAAAAACCCTTCCGGTTGAGACGCGGCTTAAATTCAAAAGAAAAACCATGAAGAAAGGATGAATGAAAAATAGGATGAATGAATGAAAAACCATCAAGAAAGGAACACTGATCCCTCCCTGTTGCTAGGTACCAAAGTTATCCTCATAGGACGGCCCAGCATTTGTGCAAACGTGATGGATATGTTTCTGCTGCTCACAACTGCTGTTCTTGGACGACCTCTCCATTACCTTTTGCTTTTAGAAGCCTTCTTTCAAATGCCTATAAATTATATAAAATTTCAACTATAAATGGATACGTTTGCGAGCTCAGTTTTGTTATTAATAAATAAATAATTTACCTTCAGATTAACTTCATGAGGTGCTGGGTTATGTTTAAATCTACAACTTTCGTGCTCGTTCCATCACTTGCATGATTTGTCACAATATATACATTTTGTTGAAGTTTTACATTTTGTTTTGATTGAAACAACAGATTCGCCTAAGGTCAATTTGCGAAAAGTTTAATTCAATTTGCGAAAAGTTTAATTCATTTTGCGGAAAGTCTAATTCAATTCGCGGAAAGTTTAATTCAATTCGCGAAAGGTTTAATTCAAAGTGCGAATGCTATACATCATTTCAAACGACAACTCTAACTAGGATTGAGATAAAACTTTCGCTCTTGCGCCAAAAAATCCAGCTTTCGAAACGAAAGGATTGGTTCTTTGGCCAACACTTTTTGAGCACATCAAGTCGGTCAAATCTCAAAAAATGTACTCAACAAATAACTAAAAACGGCTAAAAATTGTCAAATTTATATTATCTAACAGAATTTTAGCTAACAAATGTTAATTAACAACGAACTAGAACGTTATAAAATTGAAGCAAACAATTATGCTGAAATTGTACTCAAATTTCATCATTATTTGCTGAAAAATCTATGAAAACTCCCACGAAGAACCAAAATTTCCGATTCTTCATTTAATTGCAGAATATTATTTTGAACGAAGTTTGCTGCCATCAAATTAGTAGTTAACGATTTCAGTGTACTCAAAATGCTCGAATTTCAACACAGTACAACAAATTAGATCTTCGGTTGGGATGTTAAAAGAGGGATTCATTGAAGAGGGAAACACTTCAAAGGCGTATATTAACCGTTGTAAGGAACCGGCGTTGTAAGGAAGGGCATTGTAATAACCGTTGTAATGGAAATTTATTGTATGAGGCCTTCAGATGTTTTTATATCAAAATTTGCTGTCAGCTCTGAGAGTGACAAGTTACTCCTACGCGAATCTCAAAATAACGCCTTGCCACGCGGCTGAAACTCAACGAGCTCCCGAACTCACTTAAGCCCTGAGTGAAGGCCTCCGCCTTTTACAAGGGTGTCAATAAAAGATGATAATTAATTAAGAGTTATGGAGTCAACAGTTCGCAAACTTGATTACCCCTGAAGGCGCTCAGTTCTTCGAGGGAAAGCTCGAGGCTCCGTTTTGAGCTTGAAGGCGTCGTTAGCTCGAGAGACGATTAATTTCTGGAACTCGCTGCTCCGAACTCCAATTACTCGTTAGGACTAGCAACAGTTGAAAGGCGAGACCGGGTCGGCCGCCCATTATCATGGAAATTGTACGCAATTCTCCTCACAGGCTATCACAAGATTTCAAAGAGACTATCTCCAGGAGCACACAAGTGCGTGAACTTTCCTCGGACCATTCTCTGGGAATAGCTCTAGGTGCAGTTCAGAATGAAAATCCCTGTAATATACATTTTTAAAATTTAGGTTTTATTTATTCCTACACTACTGTCAAATAAATATCAACGGGTTTTTAATAGATTTGAGCATTATTTGTTCAAAAATGAACCGTCTGCCGTCCGGGCCATAAAAGGCCTAGGAATTTACTTAAAAAAACCCGTTCTTTCGCACATAGACTCCATTTGGGGTCTAGTTGGTCCTAACGTTTAACCATCCCGATCTCGCTTGGCAGGGAGTCACGGTGGGTGGTGAGGGGGGGGGGGGGGGAGCGGGGGGTGGAGTGAGAGGAGGCGCCGCGGCACCATGAGGTGGGTACAGCGTTCCTTCGAGGCATGAATAGGTATATGTTTTTTTCTAGGTCATATTTGTGTGTTAATACCAATGCTTTTCCTACGCATATTTAATAACATATCCTCTCGACTTTTCGAACGTACTTAGATAATGATATTATTAAGGCAATAACTATTTGAATAGATAGGAGCTCAAATCGAGAAATATAAACATGAGTATATAATTATAGAAGTATAGGTTGTGGCAACTCGAAATAGGACACGCCGAGGAGTCTGGACGGGCCTAATGACGTACGCAAGCCAACTAAAACTACGATCATACTCAATTGAAAAAATAATAAACCTTTGTGAAATAATTTGCAGCGTTTTTGGTTATTCGTTTCGTTCCAGCTTTTCTTCTCATGATTTTGGCGATCCAGTGATAGGTAGAATATCCACGTGTCCTACTATTGAGAACCACGACTGCTTTAAACAGACTCTAACTAAGTATATCTTAAAAACACGTGCAACATTCATTGTAAATGATGATGAGGTCCGAGGACGAAAAATTAACTCTTACACCTGCCCCATAAATCACCGGATAGAGGGGGAAAAAATTAAAATCTCTCGGTCATTCCCTCTCTTGCATCCTCTCCCGAGAAAAAAGGAAAATTTGCGAGAAAATCCTCCCGAGATTGCTTTTTCTCCAAGGAAATTGAATAATGAGCCCTAAAACGTAGTGAGACCCTCCCAGCTCGCATCCCCTCGGCTTCGAAGCTAATTGGCGGCACTTTATTTTCCATTAAACGATTTGCGTAAGCAACCTTTCCCCTCTTCTTATTTTGGAAGCATCATTAAAAATGCTGCAAATGATTAAACAACAGTTTATCAATTTTGCGGCTCGCTGCTACGTTTCATTCGTGAATAACTAAAACTGAACGATAGCTCTGTCGAAGAGCTTGCTTTTCCATTATCTGCCGGAGGTAGAAAAGTCTTATGATGGTAGAAAATATTAAAAACGGATCGAAAAAAAAAAAAAAAAATACAAGTTAAATGGACAGTAAGGTATAATTTTTTCAAATAATTGGGATAGGTACAAGCCATGGTTGGATGATGATGATAGTGTGTTGTACCTAATTCCAAAATTTAATGATGAAATTTGAAATGGTTAGAAGAATAAGTGTAATCGACAAGTAAAATTTATTATTAGCCCTACGATATAGGGAGGGTCCGGGATTCCGAAATCAGGGCTTAAACAACCCCAAAGGATAAAATTGAAAGGTTGAAATGTGGAAAATCGGAATCCTAAGAACTTTTGAAATAAGAAAAGTGCTTTTTTGTTCATTATGTACCTAGAACCTTGTAGCTAGAACTACTAAATGGTATATTCTCGTGGCGTCACGCCTTTAGTTGGTTTGAGTTTCTAACAAGGTCCGCCATCACATTGTAGATGTTACTAGATCCGTAACGCAACCAACCTATTTTTCACTAGAAGTTTGCCGTCGTATGTCAACCTAATACGTTGTTATAATGACATTATAATGACAACAGCTTTGATTTGCGAAAGTAATATTGTAGTAATATAAAGTTTCAATTCAACTAAATGGTCACAGTAATCATGCCTGCCATCGCGATTATTGGTTGTAGAACGATACCGATCTAGTAGTAAACGAGTTTTTATTTGGACTAGGGTCTAGCTATTATAGGAAATCAGTGTCCGAAACTGAAGAACTCAATTCATTTAGGCTGATAATAAATAACCTGAAAAATAATGGATAAAAAATAATAGGAAATTCCTCAGATCTCTGTACTGCGGTGTGGGTACTACATAGCCATTGCCCTGGCAGTTTCATCAGCGTTTTAGACATGTTTTTGTTACTATAACTGAGGCATCTTTACTTATTTTATTGAATGAACGAAAGGATAGATTTGGTAGTTTGTCGAAGTAAACAAGGCAGGTTGTTGCTACACCAACAAACGAAACTACTTAGGTAGGTACAGCCTACCAAACTCGCTGTTGGTTAGAAGTGACAGACAAACAAACAGACGGAGTTTCATTCTTATAAAATAGTATAGGTGTAGGTACTTTGACACCGTTTTAACCCCAAGGGCAATTCAGCTGATGGCACTGGACAGATAATTTCTCGGCTCATTCTTGTCTTGTCAGCTTGTCACTCATCGGTCACTTTTAGCTGTGTTGGTAATTCTTTTTTCCCACTCTCTTCATTTGTGTTCCCCCTACTCTATGTCTTCGAATATTGTTCTTTCGGGGGGAGAGTAGAAGAATATTGAACAAATGGGGGTGTGTAGAAGAGTGTTCAACGTAAAAAACTTCAAAACGCAGAGATGGCCTACATTTCTAGGAGAGGATTTCAGGTGGAAGCCAAGTTCCCGCCTAACGCAATGTTTGATTAGTTTTTTTTTTTTTTTTTTTTTTTTTTTTACTTTGTGGAACCTTGTTTTGGGATATGTGTAGGGGGGGGGGGGGGTTAAAAAAGACAGGGAAAGTAGTGAGAAGCCTAGCACCAGATGATTTTTGTTTAAATACACGTTGGAAAAGAAGTAGTGTGATGTCTCGATCCTAGTATTTTCGGTTCATTATTTTCAATACTGAACCTTTGTGATCGACCAAGAAAAATATTTTTTAACACCCCCTGAAATTTTTTTGGTTCACGTTTCAAGATCTATAGAATCCAAAAATGTTCTTAAAAAAAAGTCCGTCCGTCCGCCGTCTGCGGCTTTTCCCCGAAAATAAATGGTCCACTATAAATTCAATACGTCTCTAATCATTACTCCATTTTTTGCGTGCGCAAAAGTAAATTCCTTCAAGCATCATTTTTTTACGCCCGAGTCGTCCGATGTCGCTCAAATTAGGTGCATAGTTGGGGAACAACGGTTTAATAATTCCATGTCAATTTCAACGTAATTGCATCCGAGGAAGAGGAATAAGGTATCCGAGGAAGAAGGTATAGTTTTCATCAGATTTTGGTTACATTTTCTGCCAACTTTTGTTGATTCAAGCATAATTTTCCCGTTTTTTAAACACCTTTACTGTGGAACGTAAAATTGCGAGGCCTTGGAACTGTAAAAGTATGAATCTCGGAGGCACGATGCGCCATGTTCTGTTCATGTATTTTACACATGAATCATAGACCAATGATCTGCGTGGAAGGGCTATCCAACACAGAAATAATAAGCCATTGTGTAATAATTGGCAGCGTTTTATAGAAGCGGATCACTTACAAGGACTAGGAATTTCCGCGGACCACTTAAACTTCATAAAAATGTACATAAGTGGTGACAACGAGTCATTTTTACTATTTTGGTTAGGCCATGGAGAATTCTTATGATTAACAGATAAGACAAATAGGTCATTTTGCACAATCGGATTAATTACTTAATGCTTTTGTATTTCCAATAAATTTTTAAATTACCTAGTTGTATATTACCATTTTAATAAATAACATAGCAATAAGACATTTAAAATTATTTAATTAATTGATACTTTTGTACTTCCAATTCCCATGCAAATCTCACCTAACTTTGCCCTAGCTCAATTTGCTACAAGTTCATAACTTGACATTGAAAACATTCCATTGATTTGTACAGAGGGTTCCTCGATCTTAAGAGATAACTACCGACAGCATATTGAGATTTCACTTCAACGCTATACAAGATCTTCTAACAACGTAATGATACGCTTCTAACTTCTACACTCGTAAACCCGCATTACAACTAGTCATCATTATTTATTTACTTTTTGGTTCCATTTGCAAAACAGGATTAGCAATACCTACTAACAACAGCTAATTAAGCAATTAGCGTAAAGAAAACTACACTTAGGACGGAAAAAAAAAGATCTCGTTAGCTATAAAAAACCTTACCTACATAAGAAAAATATGACCTACCTAGTAGCCTCGGTGCGCAAAAAATCAAAGGGTGACCGAACATAAATTTAACAGCAGAAGAAACGGATTAGGATTAGGTTGGTAGGTACCTATTTACCTAGTACTTGTTCCTTCTTCCTCCTAGGAGTACTACCTATTTAGTTTTCTAAACAGTTTCGTGGACCATTTCTGGTATTCCGCGGACCACTGGTGGTCCATGGACCATAGGTTACGAAACACTGCTTTAGATCGTTCACGAAGGCAGACTGGAGAACGTTATATTTCTCCCACCCACCAACCGGCGCCGTGGCTTAGTTGGTTAAAGCGCCTGTCTAGTAAACAGGAGATCCCGAGTTCGAATCTCGGCGGTGCCTCTATTTTTTTGTTGCCTCACCGCACAATGTTCGCTTCGCGAGTTTCGAATTGAAAAACAGTCCCAGTTAGGGCATCGTTATTGTAACGATATTATTTTGCAATTAGACTACTTTGGGTGTAAATATATTAATAACTACCAATTTTAAGGCACAAAAACTCGTTCAAATAATAATCTCTAATTCAAGAAAGATTTTGGACTCGGTTAAAGCGTGCTCCACGCTCTAAAAAATAGAAATAAAATGAATAAAAAAGTTCATAGCAAATGCTTGTTTCCCAAAAGGAACGTCTATGCAAAACTTCAAGATTCTAGGACAAGTAGTCTGGGCTGTGCGATGATTCGTCAGTAAGTAGTATTTGACAAATGAACCTATATATGTAGGTAGATTATGACTTTTTCAATATGGTGGAATTTTTCAACGTTTTTAAGCCAGTCACAAAGTCAATTACGAAATCGGTGATCGACCTGCCAGTATGCATTTTTTGCAAAACTTTGTGGTTTAGTTTTGGCATATGGACCATTCCCTCAACATCTGTCTCACTACGGCATCCCAACTAATCTGTAGACTCCTCTTACAGAATTCACTACCCACTTTATCTCTTACTATTATTCCAACCCCGGTTCTAAGGCTCTTTTCTCTCAAGGAAGAAATAGGACTTCTCCGGCGTCAGTGAGGTAGAGGGAAACTCGGAGGGTAAGATAAAAAACTACCACTTTTTCAGCTTAATAGCCTCTCAGTGATTTACCGGTGCCATCTGCCGGGCACAGTTTTGTATATACTTTTACTGAGGCTCATTTACAAATTCGCAAGCAGAAGGAAAAAAGGTTGGCTGTAGTAAGCACGTTGGTACCTACTCTGTGGTTAGACATCTGCTTCGTTGTAATCCAGACAAAATTTCTGGTCGAGGTATGCTTTCGAGCGAAATATTGTACATTTCCTCTTTATCAAGCTTCCATGTCATGTCAAGCTGCCATGTTCTTTATATAGGTAGTGGGGTTGTGAGGGGGAAAACTCGCGGACTATTCAGGTAGGCAGAAGTACTTGGGACTCATTCAAAATGTCCAGATTGAGAGGGTGTTGTGCCAGTTGCGTCTGTCTTCAAAGTTTTTCGTAACTGTTTATTATAGAGGTACTTCTCATAAGCTTAGAAGCGAGAGCTTATGCAATATATGCAATATGAAAGAAGCTGACACCCTCTGCCATTTTTGTCTACGTTGCCCGATCTTAGAACCGTACCGAAGGCAATTCATTGCGAAATACATTTGTGGGCTTCCAGTTGTTGAGGATGAGTATCGTCTGGCTAATTTGCTCGATTTTGGTGATGATAGGGAGAAAATGTTAAATTTATTTCATTTTGTAACTAGTGGATTAGCACTTCGATCAATTGCGCTCACCGAATAGGTGTCTGATATGTACAGCATTAGTATTGTATAGTGTACAACAGGATAGGCTTGTTATGGATATTGTACGAGTACCACAGGTATAGAGTGGATGTTATGGATTCATAACGGATTACTATTATTTATATTAATTTCATATCGATGACCTCGTTTATTTTGCATGTACTTCATTAAGCTGTAATGCCCTGTTAACTAGATTGGGAAGAAGATATTTGACTTATTTCTTAGCTATTATATATTTTTCTAATGATAATGTGTAAGTGGACCTGAACTCTTTGTAATAATAATTGATTTAATACGATAAACAACTAACTACTACTACTACTACTACTACTATGTTCTTTATATAGGTAGTTGGGTTGTGAGCGGGAAAATTTGATAGGCTTCTCTTAGATGCAGTGACGGATTAATAGAATTTCGTGGGTGGGGGCGGTCCTCTATCGGGAGTCCCCCCCCCCCCCGAGAAATTTTTTGAAAAAGACCTTGAAAAACTAGCAGTTTTAGAGGTTATAGACCCACACTTTATATCAGGCATGTAAAAATCAACATGAAAAACATAATTTTTATTTGCACAAATTTTAGCTTGGTTGGTTACCAAACATCCATGTACACAGAAAAAAATAAAAAAATAAAATGATTATAGGTAAGTAATTTTTTTGGCAAAATTATATCGAAAAAGACAGGGAATGAAACATGAAACGCGGGAGAACTTCAGTCCTCGTGATGTAATATTATTTATAAATTATACATTTATATTGTAAACACAGGATTAAATAATAATACACTCTTTATTTTTTCAATTTACTTAACGTAAACAACCATTTAATTAATACTCACGAAGAAATTAAATAAACAAAATACATTTTTGATTAAAGATGAAAAAACAAATAAAATATTACCTCGTTAAACATTTTTTGTCTATTACTGGTAAATGTGAAACAGTTAATAATTCACTTCAATCGAAAAACACTGGTTTCAGTCAGTTAAGAAAACACGATTCGTTTCTTTCTTCGTCGAAACAGTAGGTAGGTTAATGTATTATGGCTATTGATTATGTATTTTTACCCTTACCAAAAGCGGTAAACGAGAGACAATACAGTAGGTTCCTACCGTAGCTTGATAAATAAACTGATGAACATAAACGTATCCCAATGAATTAAAATTGTATTCTTTACATGAGGAGCTTATTTTCAAAAGGGGTCATATCCATTTTTCGAAAAAAATCTGTAAAAAACGGATTTTCAATCTGTAGGATAACCAAAATCGATTTGTATGAGCAGTTAGCGTCAAAAAGGAACATATCCTTGTTTATTTGAGGGCCAAAGTTTGATGTTTGGATCAAAAGGGATCACATCCATTCCTATATGATGGATAATTTTCGTTTCAATCAAAAGGGAATATATCCTCATCTTCCTTCAAGTTGTTGCTCGTTGATGATTTTCAAAAAGGAACATATCCAAAATGCCATCTACCGGATTTTTTTCCAACTCTAGTGTGGAACATACCTTTTAGAATGCCTGTGCTGTTTGGTGATAAGATTTGAAGGGTTTGGTATGAATAACCAACAGAGTGCAGGAACAATACTCTTCGGCACCCCTGTTATCAACTGTGCTCCCGTACTTCCCAATATTCAATGATATTGATATAAGAAGTGCTGTAATAATATGTTTCACTGATTTCTCTAGTGCTTCTTTCTGTTTTTAGTTCGTGTCTCTTGAGATTTTTAGGCTTATCGTCGTTTTTGCGTTGCTAAGGTGTCGTTGGTGTTGCCAAGAATGGATATGGAGGGTATTGTTGGCGTTCTTTTGGGTACCCATGAAGTAGCACCCTCACAAGACGATGGCGAAGTAGGAGAATGTGATTGTCTTGACGAAGAGTAAACTAATTTTCATGTTTGAAATGTTGAGAGATTTGTTGAGATTTTTTCTATATTGGCTTTTTTGTTCGTTCCAAACTGAAAATTTGTTCATAATACCTTATCTTATTATTACCTACATTATATAATTTGGAAACATAGTTCATGTGTGTTGTTTGCATACCTAAAAAAATATGAATTACCTGCACTTGAGTTTTGTGATTTTTTATTGACAACTGGATGTGTTTTTATCAAAATGGAAAATATCCGAAATTTTTATCAAAAGGGGTCATATCCTAATGATAATTAGCTGTAACTCCTTTGGTTTTCGAGATTGGCTGCTCATGTTTTGGGATATAATTTCTAGTGCCTCACTAAGCTACACTAGATTAAAAACTAAATTTAAATTCCAATCAATAACTCCTGGGCGTTTTTTTCACTTCCTGAAATTTTTTCGGAAGTGGATATGACCCCTTTTGAAAGTAAGCTCCTTCATGCTGCCTTATGTTTTTTAAAGAAGAAAGATGTTATCTCCCATGCTCGTTTCTTGACGGAGCTAAACTCAAACACTAAAAAAAAAAAAAAAAAAAAAATTTGGTTCGCATTTAACCTGAAGTTTGGTTTATACTGCTCTTCTACTCACAAAAGGGCGACGATGGACGACAGCACGACACGGACTCAACACCACCGTTGCCAACCTGCTTTGATGATCTTTCTGCTCAAGCACTTCTGGAAATCTCAGAGTTTACCGACGAAAATTCTGACACTACTCGCGTAAATCTCCGATTGATACCCCGTGGCACCTACGCAGTTTGTAGGCCTACTAAAATTCAAACGAACAAATTAGTAAATTGGCCGTGAGAGATTAGTAAAACCGGTACCTATCATCCCAATTTCCCCACAGTATACAGTTTTTGCTTCCGAGACTGCAAGGCAGCGGAAGCTTTGTTTTCACTTTCGAAATGAAAAAATTTTTGTTGCTCCAAAATCAAAATTTTCACTCGCATTCTGCGTTTCAGAGCCTCCTGAACAAATTTGGTTCCGTGTCTGTCTGTCTGTCTGTCTGTCCGTCCACATTTCCTTGTAACAGCCATAACTTCCACAATTTTGATCCGATTTTAACCAAATTTTCAGGGATCGTGCGGGTTAAGCTCTAGATGGTCCCCTATTAACTTCATAATGATCGAATCAACGGTAGCTTCTGCGCAGGCGCTAACGTGAATTCCTTGTGACGGTCATAACTCGGTCAATGTTGAACGGATTTCGGTCAGATTTTCAGGGATGATGTGGGTAAGGTCCCTTGAGGTCCCATAAGACAATCATCATAATTGCATTCGCGGTACGCTCTGCGCATGCGTGAACGAAATATTCTGGTTACGGTCGTTGCAACTGCCGTAATTTCCACAATTTTGATGAAATTTTCTTCAAATTTTTAGGGATCGTGCGGATATAGCTCTACATGGTCCCCTATACCAAACCGTAATGTGAAGGTCACGAGGAAGTTCATGTGCCATTTCCTTGGCAGTGTATTTTCATCTGTACCTACTCGTATTTTTGTCAACATACAAGCGCGACGGCGTGATTCTATTCTGACGTTCCCTCGCAAGAATTTTTTTCTTCTGCCTCTCGGGGGGGGGGGGGGGGGGGGGGGCAGAAGAAATTTTTTTTTTTTCTACGACCGCCCACACCGCCCCCCCCCCTCCTTAATCCGTCCCTGCTTAGATGACTTGATTATTATCTAAGTACTTTCGCCATGTAGGCCTCATCAGAGCTTTTGGTATGTCCGAGTTAGGGTAATATGTTGAATTTAAAGTAAGGGGTCCTCCTTCATCATTGTGTGCTTGGCAACCAATTGTATTTGGTTGCCTTGCTAGGGTCAATTTTATGTTAAATTGAAAAATCTGCAAATTATGGGTAGAGCACATATTCTTAGCATGTGGTGCATAAGTAGGTAGTTGTCTAGTTTGTATCTCTATATTATAGAGAAAATTTGATTTTAAGAAACTCCACTATGGTCAAAAGCACTTGGCGATCACCTCAAGAACGTACTTCAAGTTTTTAACAGCTACCAAGAAAACGCTTGGGAAGTTCTTTCTCACCCTTTGTCCACAACCGCAAATGTGCCTGAAATTGCCTTAATAACAACCTTTCGCTTCCTTTCAGTAAGTTTTCCGTTCGAGCGACGGAAAAAATAAATAATTTTACTTTTACAGCACAAAAATTAGTTGGGAAGTGGGAATGAGGTCTTTTGAATAAAAAGTTCTACTCACTTCAGACCCCATCTAAAAAGGTACAAATGGATTGGCGAAGCTGAGGTAGTTGGTTAACGATTATGGAAAAAGGGCGTAAGTACCTACTTATTCTTTCACCAACGTAAAAATGAGCCTTTGATGTTCTACACGGCTTTTCTTCGCATGATCGGGTCATAATGACTTTTAGCGAATTTTCGAGGAAAATGAAGCTGTCGCAATGGCTCCAGAAATTTTAAAACAAACTATTTCGAAAAATTCCTTCATGGAAATCCGTTTTAAAGCATTTTGAAAGTTTGCCGTTTTTCATATGTCAAACGAAACACATGTCATATGTCAACTTCAAACTATCGTTCACTCACTATCACACACACACGTATATATATGGAAATGTGAATTGTAAAATGGAATCATGTTTACAAATTTTTTGGACAGGTATTGGGCCAGACCATTTGTCTAAAATACCGCACTCTAGAAGCACACTAGAACATCGGTCACATCTAATATATTTTTACCACTGTGCCGTAAGAATATATATATATATATATATATATATATATATATATATATATATATATATAATAAATTTTATAAAAGACACGATTATGTGGCCGCATTGAAAATGGGATCCTTCAGATTTCTGTAGTATTCAAACATTTAAGAAAAGCCTTCATGTTCTACTTCACTGTATTTAATAATTCAACTTACTTATCTAAGAACAATCTTTAATTTTTTATACTAACTTTTTCGTTTATAAGGTTAAATAGGGTAATTTTACGGTTTCAATTCAAACATCTGGCTCCACTAGGGAACAAAAGTTCTTTGAACTTTTAAGCCTTGATGGATAAACTCATTTCGATCTGTTCACAAGTCAACAAAGTATTTTGTAGTATTGCATTTTTTTTGTTGAAATTTCTGATAATGCAAATTGTATGTATGGAATGTTTTGTCAATAAATAAATAAAATAATAAATAAATGAATATACCTATAATATTTGATATTTGGCTATTTGAAATATACCTGTAATATTTGATATTATAGCTATTTGAAATATACCTATAATATTATGATATAGGTAGTATAATAATATAGATTACATCATTTTTAGCTCCTGCGCATGCGCAGTTTTTGGCACAGAAATGAAATTTTCATCTAAATCCTAAGAAGAGTTGCCGTCTGAAATAACATTATTATACTCATAAAAAGCTGCAAGTAATTACTCATAGGTACAACGCACTACTGTAATACCTATTGTTGTAATACCTACTTCGTACACATTACACAATAACACCAACTCTAGCAGGCTCATGATTTATCAACTAGGGCAGAGCACCTATAAACACGGCTGAAGTTACATTTATTCAGGCTGTAGTATGGCCCATATGTGTCTTGGAAAAGGGTTGATACGTAAACATTACTTAGTGACAGACTTAGTGTCATTACCAAGTGTCAGAAAATCTGTAAAATATGGAGCTTCGAAAGAAATGTGAAATATATTCCAAAGCATCTAACTAAAGTTTGATAAAATAATTTTCAATCTAGTAAAGCCAACTCCATTGTGAAAGACTATGGAAATTTGCCATAACCAAGTACCAGATGTATGATCGTACAACGTATGATTGATTACATTCTAGAAAATGCGACAGAACACAATCAGGGTGTTCAAAATTTTAAAGAACATCGAGTAGCACAATAATTATCTGGCTATGATATAATCCATAACGGCAAACCTAGAAAGACTTCCGGAATTAGCCCTCGCCTGAACATATCACATAAAATTAAATTTGTCGTAAAAAAACGTTTGATCGTCGTGAAAAAAATTGCATTTCAGTCGTCATAAAAACAATCATAAACAGGTAGTCATAAAGAACTGATTGTGTAATCAGTGGAACAAATCTAAAACCTCATTCATCCACAATTTAATTCCGCCAAACACATTAAAATGCGCAGTAGCAAGTGCATCTTGTCTTTTAATTTGTTTGTTAGTCGGTGTATTGTTTTATTTACCTCCTTATTGTTGACGTCTTTACCTAAAAGCAGCGGAAGCTTTATAGTCACTTTAGAACGGACAATTTAATATTTTCCAAAATCAAAATTCCTATAATTATTTTATGTTTTAGAACTATCATTATTTTATTTTTAATTTTTTGTTCTTTATTTTTTTCTTACAATAATTTTATTTGAGTGACTGACAGCCGCTGCGTCCGCTAATCCTTGGAACCGACGAAGCAATTCGAAGATGAAGTTCGATTTCGATGAAATTTCTTTAATTGTGTGGGTTAGGTGTTAGACGGTTCTCAATGAGTTGTATATGTATACTTCCTGAGTTAATAGTAGTCATTGCGCACGTGCTAACGTAAAATCGTGGAAGCAATCACATCATCTACAGTTTTCTTAAGATTTCCATCAGGTATGGTTGCACCGCTTGGAGTCGATTAGGTTCTGTATGAATCTCATTGACTTCAAATCTGAGTAAAACTAGTACCTTGATCTTGATAATTTGTGATTGATTCCTGCGTTGTTCAAAAGTTTAAATAGAGTGGAGTAGATGTAACAGTGAATCCTATCAAAAGAAAAACATGACAGTGTTTACAAAGGTGGTGACTTATATGAAGACCTCGATAGAGTGTTTGACACCTGAAGAGGCATTTTGACTATGACAAGCAATTACGAGTAGATTATGTTTTTACTTTAGTTCAAGCTTGAAGCTTACATCTATTGCTGTATCAGAATGTCCTCAAACTGCTCGGTATTGAAAAAAAAAAAAAAAAAAAAAAAAAAACACTTATTTAAGCCACAAAACATCATAAATTCGTTTTTGACATGGATATGTCTTTGCTCTGGGGGGTCAACCAAAAATTTCCGTGACGCAAAATTTGAGTCACAATTTCAGTGTTTTTCACGTACAACCCAGCCGTTGCTAGGGGAACGGAACTTCCGCAGTTTTCATCGCACAGAAATCGTTCGCCACTCGTTGGAAAGCGCTTGATTTATGTGATAAATGTTCACATCTCAAGCTACCAATTTTCCCCTCCTTACTTACCTGGCTACATTCCTAAACTAAGTTGATTGGACTATAAACAATTTTAATAAGCCGGTTACAATATTCTTAACGTAAAGCTATAGCATCATTTACTCCACTCCATAGGAAACATTTTCATCCTCTTGTCAACAGTCGACTGTTAACGACAACTCAAGTAGTGGCTTCTCTCCACAGTTATTTTCAACATTTCTATAAGTAAACCGTTGTTTTGTCGGGATGCGGCCCAAGGATTTGTTTAAAGTTAAAGGATTTGTTTACAACTCTCGAAGACAACCGTTATGAAATCCCCAATCAAAGACATATCCATGTAACATGGTATCTGCTTGTAAAGCAGATAGTGGAACTAGTTTACGATTTCGAAATCAATTTTTTGACCCAGTATTTGACAGCCAGATTTTTTGTTGTACCTGTGATTGACACAGCAGTTCTTCTGCAATAAATGATTCCTTGTATCAACAAAACATTGTATTTCGACATTTTACAAAGAATTTGAGCATTTAAACTTAGTTTTATTAATCTAAATATAAAATTAATATGAGTACTCATGACAAAGTTGAAAATATCACCGGATGTTTCATCACAAAATGGGTACAATGTTTTCTTGATGCCATAGACACAGTGCGATTCTAATGATAACTAACAGCTTGTGAGTTGCTATGTATTTATATAAATATAAAAAATAAAGAACGAATAACGAGAACGAGAACAGTTCTGGTACATGTACAATTAGTACAAAACCAATAAATGAATTTAAAAAAAAAAAAAAAACGAGAACGAATAGAGATCCATATCGACAGCACTGTAAATCACTGAGGGGAGCATCAGTTTGTGAACTAAAAAAAAAAAAAAAAATTGCAAAATGCAATTTACACAAAAAACTGTGAATGAGAAAAACTATGGAAACAATTGAATTTGAACGGTTGCCTCCTTAGCAAAATCACAAGAAACAGTACCAAAGAAATTACAACACGAGGTTCTGTTGGGTAACCTTCTCCAGATTTAACAAAACCCGCCTGAAACCTTTTCCTGCCATTATACTTTACTAAGAAGTTATTTTGCCTCAAAATTCAAATGAATCAAGCCCGTAAAACACTTTTAAATGCATTGTTATTAAAAATTCTTGGTGAGGTGTCAATCACCGACCCTAATTAACAACGCTAAAAATGGTGGTGTTTTACTATACTAAGTTAAAATAATTATGATAATTAATATTATTATTTATTATTATTATTTAATTACATTATATAATTTTTATACAACATAGATAACGACACAGAAGACCCCGTAAGTGGGTAGGAATTTAATTTAAAATCAATTAAATAGAAACTAACTAAATAAATAGATTTATTCATTGGGGGATGAAATGTGGGAGGGGGTTCCAGTTCGGAAGTAGATATCAACCTTAGTCCCTGTAGGAAGTTAGTTCATTACCCTGCCGCCAGGGGTTGGGGTGAGCGACGTCCTAACCCTCAATTAGCGGCAGTAATTAGCGACCCCCTTCCCCTACCGCTACCCCCTCCCTTCAACCCTTCCCCTCCACTCAGCAGAATCTCTTACTCCGTAACAGATAACGGCGATAATTCTCGGTGAAAAGGGATTGCGTCATCCTGGCTCCACCTCGTGTGACATAGAACCAACCAATAGGCAGGCATATCAAACGCTGCAAATTATTTTTCAAAGGTTCGTTATATATGTATTGGTCAGCCCTCCAACGCAGAACACATCTATAATTCTTGAACGAAGTCTAATACACATTAGGTATCTAAATATAGCATTTCCAAGTCAAATTCAACCTTTTCCAAACCAATTTCAACCATTTCAACCCAAATGCAATCTCTTCCGAATTATGACGGAAATATAATAGGAATTTAAACTTATTAATCTTCATGGTATTATATAAGTAAGTACACAGTAGGTGGGTGCAGGTCACCTACCCCAAAGTAGGAGGATTATCTTAAGCCAGCGTTCGCCTTCTAATGAGTCTCCTCCGGGTCGCCCATGTCAGCTCCCCTACTTGAGTCACTTTCACACAATTTTTACGGTCCATACTGAATACAATACTCATTATATTTCACTCGTATTGTTTTATTAGCTGATAGAAAGCAGAGCACCTAAGTAAGAAGCGGCATTTCGGTTGATTGCTGACAAATGTTCCTCAGTTTCGACACTAGTCGCGGATTTCGAGGTGGCCTGTATATATGTTACCGTTAAAGTGTGAAATCAGTTAGTATATAAAATAACTAGTTAGTATATAGAATAACTACGGAGACCAGTTAAAGTGTGCAATTTCTCGAATTAGTCACTTTAAGATCACTTTTCAACACGGCGGACAAATTGACTCAAGGAAATTTTGTCAAACCGATGTAATTAAAATCCGCTGGAAAAACTTTTTTTCGTTCAAGAAAACGTTTGGGAACCCATCCCTAAAACGGCCGAGCTGAATTTTGAGTTTTTCAATTTTTTTCTCCAAGTAGAAGCTCTAAAAGTTGTTGCGAAGTGTCAGTCCTGTCACGCCTGTATTTTATGATGAAGTCACTCTGAAGTTCTCGTTGTTGGTTTTTTCGCTTAAGTCTGGTATTACTTGCGGCAATGTCTGCTGAGCATAATTTTTCAATTAAAGAATTTTTCAGTTTTTTACGGTTTTGATGGTCAATTTCATTCTCACATATCTTATATTACATATAGAGTACAATTAAAGAAGATGACATTTCATTCAAAGACGGTAGCTACAAAAGAAGATCTTTTGGAAGAAGATGTGATAGGGGATCATTTGAAATTTCATTTTATAGAATACTTATGAGTGTTTTATGCAGTTTGACAGAACTGACTAACATGTGACAGAAATGACCGGATCTGAACTAAAGAGGGTGTCCAGCATAATTTAATGTATGCATTCACATACAAAAAGACCTGAAAGGAGATCAAAGTACACGGGAGGTTCGTAGAAAATATTTTATTTATTACAAAATTCTTTAGAACACTTAAAATATTTCAACTATTGACGACGAAGAGAAGTTCAGTCATATAGGAAGGACAGTAGATGCGACCAACTGTAGAGATCAGTGTGAATCTATTCTCTTGCAGAAATATAAATAAGTTACCTAGGAACAAGATTTATAAAGAGATTAACTGAGAAATGTGTAGGAAACTGAACTATAAAAATGAACAAAACGCAAAAATATCAAAAATAGACAAGAAAAATTACAGGATAGCAAATTTGTTTAACATTTAAAAATTCTCACCTAATAGGTAGATCAAAAATAGAACACTTTACTGAGTATAAAGAACCAACAAAAATGTGTCATTGTCCAGTAAAACAAAGGGGAAACATCTTTTTTCGCTTCTTCTTCTTATTTTTTCTGCTGTTTCTTTTTTCTTCTGAGGAGCCATTCTGAAGACTGAAAATTGTAAAAACGAGAATTAAGATGCGCAGAAAAAGGGAAACCTGGAAAATATGTAATGCCCAATTATATATCCATACCTAATATCAAAGAACTGAAGTAGAACATGGGTTACTAACAGAAAAAAAAGTTCCAGTCTTCCAGCATGATCATATGAGCGAATTTTCCATAATTACCGTATTACACTTCAGTTAAATTAAGTTGTAATTTGAGAAGTTTGTGCGCAAAGAAATTGCTACCAATCAATTTTATTGTGAAAAAACTTGTTGTAAAAAATAATCTTCTATACAAAGATTTTGAGTTTTTAGATTTTTTTAAAATTTTTATCGACTTTTTAGCACACTTTATGATGAAATTTGAGTACAATTTTCAGCAAAAGTTTGAGCTTCAATTTTTAAATGACCTTGGTCATGGTTGATAAACTTTTTTTGAGTAATATTCTGCTAAAAAAATATAAATTTAACCATTTTTAGCCGGTTCTGTAATTTTTGTGATTTTTTAGTACATATTTTGAAATTTGACCAATTTACTGTTTTCAAAAAGTGTTGTCCAACAAATTCATCCTTTCTTTTGGAATGCTTAATTTTTGGTGGAAGAACGAGGTTTTTATCTCAATCCTATCGAGACTTATCGTTTGGAATGACACATATGTACATTTATATACAAATAAAAAAGTGTTGAAATTCAGGAATCATTTCAAATGCCTCAAAACAGATTTTGATGAAGAACATTTTTATTTTAAAATTTTCGGAGTCATTCCAATAGCATCATTTTCTAAGAAAATTCGCTAAAAGCACGTTTCCGAACAGTCGTTGCAGATTTCAATAACCCGTTAAAAAAAGGCTAAAAAACGGAAACCCCACTTTGAAATTAATTTTGTATTGGGAATATGAATTCTACAGAGGATTTAAAAGTTGTGAAGCTCATAATGTTTGTTGAAAGGAGCAAAAAGAATGAACGAGAGAACTGAATAAAAATCGTCATTCCTGTCACACACTGTCAGGTCCTGTCACGTGACAGAACTGACCGTGACAGGAATGACGTTTTCACATATTACTGTTGAGTTGGCAGCCATATTGGTTTTTACAACTGTTCTGAGTCACTGGTTGAATTCGTGCTCCATGGAAATACTACCTCCCCTGCTTAAAACGTTTTTTTGTAATGCTTAAATATGGAAAAAACAAGTGACAGGAATGATGAACAATAAAGGTACGCAACGGTTTGGCGTTTATTATACCCTGATTACGAGAAAAATCTGCTGCTGGACTTACCTACGGCATTTTTCGATGGAACTTAAAACTCAACTGAAGATGTTGATAGCAGCAGGGCGCTCTTCCGGATATTTCCCGAACCGCCACACGCGCCGCCAAAAAGGGGCTGCCCCTGAATTCAACGTTTGGGTGACAACACTTCCGAGCCTAATATAAATTGGGGAAAAAATATTCCTCGCCCACTTTCTGTTGGATTTAAGAGAGGGCATATGTAATATATTATCGGTATATCAGAAACATTCAGAAGTTCAGTGCTCAAAGTAAATATTTTAAAGTACAGTTCACCTTTGTGTCCTGGGGACAGTGACAGAACTGACGATCCGGCCCTTCATCACTGAATAACTCGAAAATTTTGAGAGCTTTGAAAAAGATCATATCGGAGCGAAATAAAGAATTTTCGGGGTGTTAAATAAAAATAAAAACTTTGTGAATTCGAGCATTAGTACCAGCGTTATCGCGCAGTGACTCAATTTGTCCACCGTGTTGAAAAGTGGCCATAACTAGTTATTATACAAAATAACGGGAGGCCAGCCGTGAAAGTGTATAATAATATTATTGGGTTCAAGTATGAATGGGATTTCGTTGAGGATTCAGAGGTGGGCGTGCGTGATGGAAATAACCGACGACACTCTTTTCAAACTGGGGACGAAAAACGGAATTCTCCGACAGCTCTAGGCTAGATCGCAGTTCAGCGTTTGCGAAGAAAGATTCTTGGATGACAGTGAAATACCTCCAAACGAAGCATCCGTTCGACCGGTGGCAACAGTCCAAGCTCTTGGGGACGGGCAAGGATTTTTCCGGTGCCACTGCACCACAAAATGCACCACAAACAGATGCCAGTGTGTCAAAAATAAGGTCCTGTGCAACTCAAAATGCCATCAAAGCAACTCATGTTCAAATAAGTGATTTCACAATTTTTGAGTTCTGACGTGTATATTACTTACCTACCTTACTCTATTATTTCGACGAATTACATATTAATAATGAAAATGCGTGCCGATTCTTCAATCCTTTCATTTCCCCTGAATAATATCATTCTAGTAGTGACTTCCCAAGAAAAGCAGTCGATTCTACACTTTAACGATTGGTGTTTCGTTACTTTACAAAATACCTAGTTATTTCATGTATTCCCTAGGGAAAGCATATAGAAAACTTTGAATTATACAAACTACCTACAACCGCTCGTTATTCTGTATACTAACTAGTTATTATATACATTAACTGATTACACACTTTAGCGGTAACATATACACGAAGCTGTTGAAACTGTACTTCCCCACATTGCACTCAATGGATGCAAATTCCACTTAACACAGAGCTAGTGGCGCAAAATTCAACATCTGGGGTTGGCTTGCGATTATAAAAATAACTCGGCAAATGGGAAATTACTCCGGTAAGTTTTTGGGCTCCCATACTTGTCATTTTGTTGAAGGAGTGCCAGTTTTGAGGACGATTTCACCGTGCCCGCTAGTCCGAAATGACAAGCTTTTGCGTCATACTTGAAATCTATGTATTTGACCTCAGGATCCACCGTTGGTTTAACTAAGTTGGAGCTGACAGTGATTTGGGAGAGCTGACCCCAGTTGGTAATTAAGCAAGTAGGTACTGTGAAATTACTTAATCAATAGTAATGACATCCTAAACCGAAAGGCTAGTGGGCAGGAGTGATGATAATATATAGTAACGAAGGATCTGTTTTTCGCGAGTTATTCTTGAAATACGGTCAGACATGAAAACAGTGATACTAGAAAAACGGTCACAAAATAGTGGCCCCTCTCATTTTTTGGTGGTGTGTGCTTAGCATTTTATGGTGGTTAAGTCAACTTAAGTTTGTTGCAGAAATTGAGGGTTTTCAACGAGTCCATTCTCAAGGGGTGTAAACTTACAGAGTTTATTTTTATTCAGATATGCGGGGTTTGAGGTGATGGGGATAAAAGAACGGTACCTACCTATATGAAGCCTCACAACCAAACGTTTTTAAATTTTTGGCACGTAATATTCAAGGTACATTTACCTACCTACTCAGGTATACCCCATTGCTCCTACCCACGAGCCATTCGGTATTGGAAGTCATTATTTGACTTGGAAAAGGTTGAATTTGACATGGAGAAGGTTGAATTTGACTTGGAAATGATATAGGTATGTACCTACTGCATAGGTGAAGACGCTTACCGAAGAGAAACTGATTAAATAACACACCTAGCTGGGATGCAAATTGGAGAAATGCGTTTCAAGAAACTGGTCTCAAAAACCGAGTTACATTAAACCAGTTGCATTATAACATGTACACCAAGGGAACCCAGCTCAGGTTTCTCAATCAGTTTCGCGGTGTATTCCCGTTGAAGCATGTGATGATGATTGTGGGGTGAATTTAACTCCTTGGAACGTGAAACTGAAAAACCAAGGTCACATGGAACTGTTTTGTTTTAAGTTTTAAGAAATCTAGTTTTACGAAACTGATGATGAAACTAAATTTTCTTGAAAAGCTGTGTGCAGGGGCCTGTGTTATCTTATCTACCAGTTTCAAGCAACTTCAGTTTACAAGTTTTACGAAACCGGTTTCTTGAAACGTGTTTCTCCAGTGTGCGTCGCGCCTTACACCTATCCTGTTTCTAAAACAAAAACTTTTATTTTAAAAATTTTGGAGCCAATGCAATAGCTTTAGTTTTTATGAAAATACAATACAATAGCATATGTGAAAGGCTCGATAACGTAGTTTCGAAGAAAAGTTAAGCAAAATATTTCTGTCGGGCATGAGATGTAGAATCGACCCCAAGACAGTAGCACGTCTCTGATACACTATGTACTTGTTTCACCATTGGGGATTAATCCCGACTCTGGAGTTATACCTTGTAATGAACTTAGGCCTGCTCTTAACTTATCTGATGTTGGTCACAGAATCGTGACCGAAACGTCATTACAATGATTTCAAAGATATTGTAATTATTTCTTTCTCCTTGGGCCGAATCTCGACTTATCAGGGATCTAGGTACCACCCCAGAGGTGCAATGGGGGCCTAAATCCACATCTCAGAGAGAGAGAGAGAGAGAGAGAGAGAGAGAGGGGGGTGTGACAGTACCATAAGAGATACAACTCGTACTAATAGCATATACCTATGCTATGTTCGGAGAAGATAATTTTCCGGTTCCCAGATCATCATCTATCGCCAAACATGGCCTTTCAAGAACGTGAGATTTAACGCCTGGTGCCGAAGCGACGAACACACAGCGCATTCTCTTGGATCTCGCGGGAACTGTCACACTCCCCCCCATAAAAAACATTCTTGATTGAAGAGCAAGTATGTAAACTAGGTGGAATAGTTTACAATTAATAGCTGCATTGGCAATTGAGGATAATAAAAGAGAAATTAACATAGGATGGATTGTCAATGAATCTTCATATGAAGTATTCATTGGGTAATTAACCCCCAATCAAAGATTGGAACAATCGGGAATAATATAACTTTCTCAACCAGGAGACTTACAGTAGGGAGCTGTCCACTTTGGGGACTTACGAAAATGGGAACTATGCCCTGGGGAAATAACTTGCTCAACTTTGGAGACTTGCAGTGGAAGGTGCCCACTATGGGGACTTATGAAATAGGGAACGATGCCCTGGGTTTAGGAACAATGTCCTTGAATATTAAGTATGTTAAATAGAAATAATATGAGGCGAATAATTGAGAAATTAATAGTCAAGAACCAATGAAAGTATTTATGTATCCAAGGGAGTATAATGGGTATTCCTTCTGGAAACCCGGGCCATGTTTCTTCTGAAACATTAACGCCCGAAAAATAGTGGATCGGATTACTAGGCGTCGGCTGTACATAATCCTAACCACGCTCTGCTACCATGTAATGAACTTAGGCCTCCCCAGAGGTGCAATGGGGGCCTAAATCCACACTCATAGATAGAGAGGGGTGTGACAGTACCATAAGAGATACAACTCGTACTAATAGCCTATATGCTATGTTCGGAGAAGATAATTTTCCGGTTCTCGGATCATCATCTATCGCCAACCATAGCCTTTCAATAACGTGAGAATTAACGCCTGGGGCCAAAGCGACGGACATACAGCGCATTCTCTTGGATCTCGCGGGAACTATCACAACCTCAAAAACATCAGAGACATAACTGGATTAACAACCCCAACATGGATCGAAAAACTGGATCAACAATTATTGCAACCTCCCGTACACAATGTAATTATTTATTCAAAGGATTAAGTCTTATTTTATGTGAATCATAAAAAAAAATAATGAGGGAATTCTAGATGTGAAGGCCTCGTATATCGAGTATCCTCACATTCAGTGCCGTTACTCAATGAGCTATTAAGAATAGAAGGAACATAGTAATGTTTAATGAGGCGTAGTAAATTATAGTAATGACCGCTTTTATTGGCCCAGTCTAGCTTTGTAAAACGGCAGCTACGTTATATGACAAAGGAAAATTGCAGAATTATCGAGCTAAAACTCTTCCAATCCTTTGAATTTGATTGACTTTAGTACAATTGGTGGATAACGCTCTGCACTACCCCTCTATGTGATGGGGTATTTGCAAATACATCTTAGGTAAGTTGGACAACACTCCATATATAACTTTATTTTGGGTTATTTCCAGGTAAAATAATTGATGCTTTATTCTCTCAGTTTCCGTAACTAAATTTACTTTTGGTCCAAGAAACGAAGGCGTGTTTGAAGTAGTTACAAACCAGCTGTTTTACTTACAAGAAGCAAATATTCGATTGTGGTGACTTATTTCAATAACGCCGGGGTGACATGAGCAGATGGTGGTGGTCATTGTCGTTTGAGTGCCGAATTTACTCAAAATTCGTGGCACCATCTAGAAACTCTATGAAGTGCCATAAATTTCATGTGTTCAGATTTTTATGACGTCCTTCAGTATCGAGAGGTCCTCATGCTTCGATTTGGTTATGAGAAAAACTATAATCCGGTGAAAGTTTAACAAGTAACCAGCTATCTACAAACCCAAACTAAAATTTAACAGTTCAACTGATTAGTTAGTGAAATTTGACGAAATATTACTTTATCCACTTTTCTTCATTACGTACGAACTTCGATGGTGACCATCCCAAATTCAAATCAGTGCAAGATCTACTTAGTGCAATGAATTGGCCTCAAACGTAAGGCTTTGTTCGACTAAGATTAGTGACATGTATGAAATGGGATGAAATACAGGGTCAACTTAAATGTAGTTTACAAACTTGTTGCTTAGGCATCGCATGACTCTCAGTTATAATTAACTGAGCGCTCATCACATTCTCCCTCTTCTAAAAAGTAGTATCATAGTTCCTTAGGTTTGCTGGAGGAAGTCGGTTCCTAGTTGGTCGGCTGGACAAAGATGATGGACTTCATGCAGAAGATTGGAGGGAAGTTGTATGAGTTGGCAATGATAGCCTTGGATGCTGTTCGTTTGTGTTATTGGTGTCTTGCACTTGGTCTTGCATGATTGATCTTGAGAGTGGAAAAGCTTGGAGGTTTAGGAGTGGTGAATTATAAATATTTTCTTCGCTCTATTGATTTGATGAGGAAGGAACTGGATTCTCTCTCGATTCATGTCCCCTTGAGGTGGACTGGACCTTCTCTTCCTGAAGGATATGAGGATCAAAGCGAATTCTGGATTTGCCTCCAAAAGCCCAACATCTCCAGCTTGTTAGTCATATTGGCTTAATCTATTATGCTTTGTTCAGAGAACTATTCCTTTTGTACTCAACCAGCTGGGAAGGGCGCAGCCGAATGTTGAGCAACGTTGATGAGTGAACGAGCTCATGACGAGTGCTGTTGGTTGCAGTAGTCAATAGCGATCTGATGGAATGCAATGCCTCTTGAAAGATTTCTTCTCACTGAACATTCTTCAATCCTTTGCTTTTTAGAGAGAGGGATGCAGCTTTCCACGCGATATCATTATATTTTCCAACTTAACCGTTTGTTTGCTTGAGGGCTATTATAGGCTACACAGCGGTTTGAACAAATAAGTACCTATCGATTTCTTCGGGGCTATTACCACCAAACACAGAGCGACCATTCATTCTAACCATTATCGATTAATATTTTTGTTTTCCTTTCGGTTTTATCATCAATATATCAGCTCCTCTACGGTGATAAGATATCTCACCAAACTTTTCACTATATTCGGGATGTCAGCATTTGCCCATTCAGATCGTGGCTTTTCATTCATGGCAGTTGAAGTTAAAACGCTTCTCCATTCCCGTGGCATCGCGACTATTCAATCAACTCCTTATAATAAGGAGTTTTATGACCGTAGAGGAACTGATATATTGATGATAAAGCCGAAAGGGAAACGAAAATATTAATCGACAATAGTTGGAAAGAATGGTGGGGGTGTTTGGTGGTAATGGCTCCGAAGAAATCGATAGTTACTTATTTGTTCAAACGGCTATGAAGCCTAGATTAGTATGCCTTGAGATTTCTTGACATATCTGGACTTAACTTCTGCAAACATTGGACTAGGTGCAGCCATAGTAAGATTGTTTTCCAAGATCCAGGGTAGGTTTCGATTTTTGATCCAATGCAACATACCTGTGACGCCCAGATGACACAGTGTCTCGTGCATTGAATAAAGGAATTCCTAACGAACGGATCCACAAACTCTGGAAACGGTGTCTGCGACTACATTATTTTTACCATGCCTATAAACAATATCAAAATTGAAAGCTGAAATTTCCAAGCGCCAACTCAAGGTTTTGTCCTTTTCTATTTTACTTGTGTGTTTTAGGTCGAAAATGAAAGACATTGCCTCTTGGCTAGTTGTAACCGTAAAATGCCTTCCAACTGAAAAAGTTTGCCATTTTCTCAAAGACTCTGCTATTACACAGGCTTCTTTCTCAATCGCTGAATGCTTTCTCTCACAAGAAGACAAGAGTCTGAGAAAAAAATACCACAGGACGGTGCTTTTGTGAAAGTGAAGCTACGGTAGCAAAATCAAATGCATCAGTCACTAAGCACTTGAAGAGGCACACCATTTTCAATAAATTGTAGTTACAGCTTCTTTAATGATATCCTTCTTGAGCTCATGAGGATTCTATAGCTTCTGATAAGGGAAAAGATATATATAACCACGGGTAACGATTTAGTATCGGATGGAGGAGGAAAAGCCAATAACGATTTCATTCTATTAGGATCAAGTCGTACCTACCTATGTATGGTTAGAAATGAGATGCCCCTAGATTGTTATTGGATTTAATGAGTACTTACGTTTTTCATTGCTGAATTTGATACTATATTTTTATACTGCCGCAAAAAAAGTGTTTGAGATTGAAATCATGTCCTTCTTGAGATTTGCCAAAAATGTTGACGTTATTTTGTAAGTATAAACTCCGGACAAATGTTCCTCTTTGATTTTTTATTGATGAATCGCTGGAATTCAAAAACACCATTTATCAGACCAAAGGCAATCACGCGGTATTGATAAAGCGAGCCTCTGGCCTCAAAAGCTGTATACATTGTTAGTTTTTCAAGTACAGGGTACTAAAAATTGAATTTCGGGCAATTTTGATGATCGTTTCATCAACATTTGGAACCAAGTAAGCGTGAAGGAGTGTAAATTTGTTTATTGTTTGGGAATAGTCTACGACCATTCTTCTTTCATGATTTTAACTACGAGGACATGATCACGCCATGGGGATATACTTCGCTCTATTATTCCTTGAGATAACAACTTATCAGTTTCCTTCTTAATGAATTTTGAGTCTCTTTTGTTGTGTTGCCTAGGTTTGGTAGCAATCGGTCTATTATCGCTAGTAAGATTGGTAAAATGGCGTACGTGTTCAATGTTCACTCGTGCCACACTGCAAATTGAATGATGCGGTTTTGTAACCCCGAATGGCAAAACAATGCTCGAGTGCTCCTTGAACCCGTCATGTCTCAGGAAAACATTTGAACGTGAGCTTGGCATTACAAAAAGTTCAAGATTTTGATAAAAGTTGTCATTAAGTCTTGAAGCTGTTTGCACATACCATTTAATTACATCTGCGTATGATGTAGAAGCCATTGGAACTGTACTGTTTTCGGGTTGCAATAAAAAATTGTGCTTAAGGACAAATAATTCATTCACGTAGCTACTGGAGCTCCCAGTACCTTTCAGACAATTGACAACTATTCCTCAACCGATAGTGACATTAATTACGACTTTATGACGCAGTCTCGATTTAGCAGCTATTAAAGTTGCAGCAGTATCATCAGTTTCGTCAACGATCGCAAAAGAAGTGTTTTTATTTGCTTTCGATTGACATAGTTTGGCGAAAAGTGACCTTTTTTAGACATGCTTTGCATAAGGCCTCCTTCGCAGGACATTCAAATCGTTGGTGTCCAGACTGATCACTGAATCAGCAGGGGCTCAACTGTTTATTTTGCTATCCCATGTTCACAGCTATAACTACACCTTGAGCGTTATTAAGGAAATTACATGATAGATTGGCAGTATTTGAGTTGGACTGAGAAGTGTGATACTGAACATCCTTGTTACTGGACACAATCGCACGAGCTGACAGAGTCGGTCGGTGGAAGGGTAATAAATTCAAGTAAACGCTTGAGTATTTGTGAAGACATGAGACTGTTAATGAAAGATTCGCGTTTTATAATATAATCTCGATTAGTTTTTGCAGAGATGGCCTAGAAGTTGCACTCTTTACTCAAGATTTTAGTGCCTGGACGCATTTATCAATCGTTTCATTCGATTTCTGCTTCCTAGTCGATAAGTGAAGTATAGCAAACACTTCATTGTTTGGCTTAATACAGAGACTGATCATTATACTAACAGAAGTTCTATAATTAGTGTATTTAAAAAAAAAAATCGAATATATAAAATGAGAGGAAGTTGAAAGGTACCTTTAATTTCTTGGCTTCGGTAACTTCCGTCTCCTCCGGTTAGTTTTCGAATGTGGCCAGCCAATGTGCCGATTCTTTACCGGAAAATGGAGCGTCCAGAAGTGCTTATAAACGACGAGGTCATTTTATTCTTAGTCAAATAAATTGCAATGAATTGGTCTCAAACGTAGTTTATTTGACTAAGGTTTGTGACATGTATGAAATGGAATGAAATAGTGGTCAACTTAAAATATATTTACAAACTCATCACTTAGGAATCACATGACTGTCGATCATAATTAACTGACCATTTATCACACTTAGTTGTAATAAGTGTCACAAAATCGTATTCACTCTTCTCAGAAGTATAACTTCACAATTGTTGAGTGTGTAGGTAAATGTAATAAAAGAGGAGAAAGAGTTGATAGGAAGTTCAGGAAACAATGGGTTTTTATATGTTGGTGCTATCAACTATGCAGCACTCTGCTGGTGCTTCTCATTTACGGGGCCGCATTGGTCTACTTCGTATTAAAAGCCTTCATATTTTCATTTATGTAACACAAACTAAACTTACCTATGTAAAAATACAAACTTGAAGATGTATTATTCTGAAACATCTTATACAAGCTCTTCTATATGCCAGGCAGGAATAGTGACATACAGACTGGGGAGTTGGAAAGACACGGTTCATAACGCGACGTTCGGCCCTACTGTTGGGTTACTGCGATACATATGTATGATGCAATATTGCATCTTCCCTGCTACACACTCGGCCACATCACTCGGCCATACTTTCCGGATTGCGACCTTCGGGATGTGAACAATGGCAAAAATGAGGCGCGCGTCAGGCATTCTTTTTGATTTCAGTCCATAACAAGATGGGTGGCGGTGAAGAAACGGACGCGCAAATTGAAAACTATACAAAGGAGAAATTACCTACTCCGTATTTGTTCTGAAACTATGCAAATCAAATTTAGGAATGAAAGTCAGAGTTTGATGCCGAAAAAAAGAAGTTGAGTAGACAAAGATTAGCCAACAAGACAGTTAGGAGAAAATTTCGCGTTACCCAACCTCATTAACGTGACATTACACTACAACTTACGGTGGCCCAGTTCCATTTGGGCTAGCATCTTCATTATTCGTTCACTCAAGACTACGGTGACGGGCTCCGTTCACACGAATTTGTAAGTTGGTTGCTAAATCCTCTGGTGGCAATTAGAAGGGAAAAGAGTTTTCATAGACGAGCACTCAATCCCCACCTTGGTGAGCAGTTGGCTTACCATGGTAAGAGGACCATAAACGAGCATTGTTACAGACAATTATTATTAGGTATTGTTGAGTCATGTTACTGCTTGTTTCCATATGTTTGCGTTGGTTTGTTGACTTGATAAACATTATTGTTGGATTCAGTTTTGGAATTTCGGTTGTAAAAATTAGGTACTTATGTTTCAGTTTTTATCCTCTTCAATTGTATTAGTTATTTCCTTAAAAGTAGTTCTTTCAGTAACATTTTTTGGTCCTTCTAGCATTTGAAGTAGTGCATTAAAAAGTGAGGGTTATGGCATCGGCTCATACGAAAAACGCGTCGGGAAGGAATACCGGTAGGATATACGTTAGGGAATTATGTCTAAGGAATCGTGAGATCGTCTTTTCAACTGCAGCAGGTCCAATGATGTAAGAAGCCAGGAAGGAAGACAGGAAATCGAACAATTTGAGCCCTAAGATGGAATATGCAGCTCACATGAGAGGGTCTACATTTAAAAAAAAGACTTCGAAAAGTTGAGGCAGGAGTTCAAAAGGGAACTAAAAGAAGAGGAAAGGGTACGAATGAAGAAGGAAGCTGATACAGAAAGGCGGCATAGGAAGTTGGAGCTGGCGGTACCTAGTAGAGGTGAATCCTCTCAAAGACGAACATTAGGAGCCGGTTTCACCAAAGTTTTTAATCTTCGTTTGCTTATTAAACCGAAGATCTCAGATGTTAAACAACTCCGGTTCAGATAAATAAATGATCAAATGTACTAAATCAACGATCAAAACTAACCAGCCGAATTTGGGTGGTTAGCGTTCAAATCAACGATTTACCAGGTAGGTAGTTTTTTAGCCTTCTTTGTTTACATGGCCGAAATCCTTTTTTGCTACGTCATCCCATCTAATTTGATAGATTTTCCTACCTAGTAATTTCCTATGTTTTCCTACATGAACGAAAATGAGCCACAGAGGTTGGATTAGATCATTGGTTTTTGAGGAAAGTTTTAAGAGGATGATATGAAGACTTTACAATTCACCGTCCTTGTTGGATTAGAGAGAGTACGACGGATTTCAATATCAATGAAATCGATTTTCTGAGGAGGTACCGACTTTCAAAACTACTGTTGTGTCAGTCCTTGAACAAATTGATGATAGCTCTGAATACACAAGTCACGGGTAGCACTCATAAACATAAAAATACCAAGTTATGCAAGATGACCATAATATATAACCTGACAATTATAACCTCGAGTCGAAATAACTTTGGAATCTCGGTTTCTGCAGTGGCTATAGTTATAAAAACCATCGAGCACCAAGCACAGCTGTTTAGTAGACCGACTTCCGAAATTTCCAATGGAGACGAACCAAAATCGCGTTTGGATGTAGTATTCCAGTGGTTCAAAATTTTGCAGTTTTTACTTCAAACTCAAATCCAGAATCCTTGAAGAAACCCATGTGTTATTATCATCGCTACACTAGTTTCGAAATGATAGGGCAGTAAAGAACTACCTCAAGAGCTTTTAGAACATAATGCTATCAGAATGCATTTAAAAAGATAGAAGCATTGAAGATTCACGTTGGTAACAGCTGTTCTCTCACTATTATCTCGTTATCACCCTCATTTTGTGGGCAAATGCCTCCTTGATATCGTCTAAATCAACGTTTAAACTTTAAAACCATGTTTCACGGAAACGCTGTAAATCGGTCTTTACTGATAACAGTATTTCAGTACTTTGGATAGCATCGAAGGGATTTGAAATCGTTTTTTCTCTCTAATCACCTACCCAAACGACAGTGCTGAGTAGCTAAATGTTTACTAGGGCTCAACCTGAAGGTTCAAACTTAGGGCTGCGTTTTGAGCCTTCTGTATAAACAATCGATTCCATTGCTCTTCAGGTTGCTAAGTGCGCCGCAGCAATCAAATGTCGCAAATATGAGGCTATGCAGTGATCTGATATTACAGAACATGGTGTACTGAAACGTGATTCTCAGGATTTTAGCGAAACGTTCCTAATCTAAAGTGAATCCTTACTTTTGGTTGAAATATTATCTTCTTTCGTTAACGAAGGACATCCCAAGCGACACATCAGAGCTTTGACTCTGGTTAAACGATACTCCCTGCATAAAATACAATATTACGCAACAGGTTTCCGTTTTGGGCCCAAAATCACCTTGTAGACTTTTTATCTACATCTACAAAATCCACACCCTGCTATTGTAAAACAGCTAAAGTTTAGTTTGCCATTGGTAGCTGAATGCCTTCTCAAGAGTTCTCTTCACAGCAATAAAACGACTTTGAAAACGCCCTTTCGCAGGCTCTACAAATAGTGACAACTCCCTTGAATAGACAATGAATAGCAGAGTGAGGAAGATTGTAATGTTGATACAAAACCTTTAGTGGCCCCTCCAACCGCCGCCTTACTTGAGAGAAACGTGACAGCTAGAGAAATGGGTAGATTTCATTATCCTCCCCGGCCCATTTCCTCGCTCTCTCAAGCTCCGCTAAGAGCGTTCTATCTCCATTTCTTATACCTAACCCCATCATCTCTTGTTTCCTAAGAGAAGAGGGGGGCCTTTCAACTAAGGGAATTAGCGGTTGAAATCCCCCCTGCAAGAACTCCGTGAAATAACTCGGCGTTGGAAGGTGCGTTAAGGCTCCATTATGACCCTTTTGTGCCGTGACTTTTTTATGAGAGGGATCTAGAGTAATATTCAATCAACGCGGTAGAATATTAAAAATACTTATAGCAGCCGGGATTCTCCCTCGCCATAGTCGTACAATCACCAAGTCGTTGACTTTTTTAAGTTCATGATGTTTCATGACTTGAAAGGCTATTATAGAGATAGGGAGGTAGATAGATATACCTAAAGATAGAAAGGCATAGAGAGAAAGAAAGAGGGTGAAAGGGAATGGGGGGGGGGGGGGTTGAAACGAAAAATATTGAATATATAAACATAAATGTCCCAATCGTGCGGCATGACCTGAAAAGCGAATTTTCGTTAATATTTTTATTATTTTTTTGGAATTTTGTATTTTTTAATAACTTGAATTTTACCACTGTTAGTGCACTAAAACGTATATCGCTTAATTTTATGGTAAATAAATTGTGTTTCCCCCAAATCATATTCAGCAATGATAAACAAAATTATTATTCAGTAGTATTATCAGTATTTATTAATATTTTATTCATTTATTTTATTACAATTATCAGGATTATTAGTATTTTCAGAGTATTATCCTTTTTTTCTTGATGTAACTTGCGATTTTTGCTTCCTCACTACCGAAGGTAGGGAAGTTTTGTGTTTGTGAACGAATTCGAAAAAAGGTGTGTCCTGCAAAATCAAAATTTTCAAAGATTACTTTTTTCCTTTCAGAGCTTGATGATCGATTTCGGTTCCATGTCTGGCCGTCTGTCTGTGGTAAATCCTTGCCACGCCCATAACTATACCAAGTTTCAGTTCGATTTCGATGAAATTCTCAAGGATTGTGCGGGTTTGCTCCTAGACGATCACCTATAATTTTCAATGCCGTCGGATGCGTTTGCCTGTACGAATGTGCAAACGTGAAACGAAGTTCTCCAAGACCATGTCTATCAGCTCTCTGATTTTATGGAGACGATCACCTGGAGGGCATAGCTTGTTGTAAGCAAAGTGAGAATTGGAGAGTAGAATTTCAAATATGTTTCTCGGCATGTGTTCGTGACTCCATTTTTGAATTTTCAGTTCTGGTTCCAATAGTAAGCACTGGTCCACATTACAATCATGGCCAAAAATGTCTTGATCCCAGTGAAGTCAGTGTTTTGCGCCTTAAATGAGCCGTGTCGAGTTTGGTTATCCCTTTTGTTATCGGCAAACGTGTTGGTTTCCCTTACAATGAGCAGAAATACGTTCCTTCTCAGTTACGAATAATTCGAAAAACTCTGTTGGAGAGCGATTTTTCATTGTTTCGAATACGCCGAGATTGATTCCCACTAGTTCATTTGAAGGATTAAACACAAAACTGTTCAGCTGGCTTTCGTAGACAGCTCCCCAGCGAATATTATCGTCAAAGGTGATATTTGCGATATCATTGTCATTTATATCAGCTTCAGACTCACTAGAAGTGTTGCCATCATTAAGATTGGAGGAATCGGAGTCGCGCAAATTTTGATTTATCTTCCTCTCGCGACCACCACCTCCTCTCACTGTCATTTTCAAGTTCCAGTAACATATTCTCGATATCGTTTTCACATCGCAATTGTATCACAATCGCAAATTCAGAATCACAATTGCATTGCAGTATGTAACTTGTAAAAAAATAAATTATTCAATAGCATGGACTAAACAGAGCAACAAAGCGCAGTGAAAACAAGCACCAAGAAGGAAGTTGTTAGATACGTGATAACGAACCCGCAAAACACAAACCCACTCCGCTAAGCAGTGCAGCTTGTTGATAATATCCTCACAGACAAGGTATAGGCTCTGGAAATAGTAAACAGCACCACATGGAGTGTTAAAATTGCTAGAAGTGTGGGTACCTTTTGTGACACACTTTGGATCACATGGACTGAGAGTAACTCTCCTTTTGGCCCATTTCGGGTCACAATAGCAGCCAACGTGCTAGTAGATTTACTAACACGATTGATTAGAATTTATTTTTATATTATGAAGGTGCACTGTGATCTATATTTCGGTTTTGGAAGATCGAGCGAAGATAGCTAATGAAATAAACTAAAATAACAGTTTTAATAATTATCTTGATTTCATGAAAGAAGGAAATTTCATTCCGCATATTGGAATATATCAGCACATTCTATCGTAGTATTTTATGAGGGAATTTTCAATATATTCGTGTTTTAACTCTCGCGATATCATTCACAATTATGGACTGTTTTCCTGCAACAGGACGGAGGCGGACTAGGAGAGGCTTAGGGGGTCTCACAGAACATAGAATATTCTATTGTTCTGTGGGCATAGACTATTCTATGTTCTGTGGGCGGCCTAGAGCAAACGGATGTTCGTAAAGCAATTCAGATGGTCTCTATCAATTAATTAAAATTGAATTCATCAATAACTACAAAAACGCTACCCAAATTTCGCAAGTCTTCGAAATCATGGTTTTTTAATAATTAAACTATTAAGTTTTATCTTTATGATTGATCGTAATTAGTGACCAGAATTCAGGACCCACTCCAGTAGTTTGGAGGTTAGGCCTGAACGGCGGAAGGCAGATGGCAGATAGACAGTTATTCATTACTTATTCGTCACTCTTTTTCGGGATTCTGTGTATAGACATGGATATGTCTTTGCTTTGGGGGGTCAACCAAAAATTTCCGTGACGCAAAATTTGTGTCACAATTTCAGTGTTTTTCACGTACAACTCAGCCGTTGCTAGGGGAACGAAACTTCCGCAGTTTTCATCTCCCAAAAATCGTTCGCCACTCGTTGGAAACCGCTTGATTTATGTGATAAATGTTCACATCTCAAAATACCAATTCACCCCTCCTTACGTACCTGGCTACATTCCTAAACTAAGTTGATTGGACTATAAACAATTTTAATAAGCCGTTTACAATATTCTTAACGTAAAGCAGTAGGATCATTAGTTTACTCCACTCCATTTTCATCCTCTTGACAACAGTCGACTGTTAACAACAACTCAAGTAGTGGCTTCTCTTCACAGTTATTTTCAACATTTCTATAAGTAAACCGTTGTTTTTGTTGGAATTAGTCGGGATGCGGCCCAAGGGATTTTTTTTAAGTTAAAGGATTTGTTTACAACTCTCGAGGACAATCGTTATGAAATCCCCAATCAAAGACATATCCATGTAACATGGTAGGTATCTACTTGTAAAGCAGATAGTGGAACTCGTTTACGAGTTGTTTAGTTAGATCCATGTTTAGTTAACAGAGTCATGATTTAAAAGGATGTTTTTTCTTGGTCGATTGCAAAGGCGAATTATTCAAAATAATTAAACAAAAAATTATAGGTTCTCGAACAACGAAGTTACGGTAACGTGGTAGAAATGCTTAGCACCTACCTAAGTAATACCACCATGGCATGTCGCAATCATGTTTCAACGTACTGGAAGGAAGACACACTCACCTGAAACAGATAACAAATAAACAAGGTATCAGGGTACGTGTAGCGAGGCGTTTACTAGAGCAAAATTGTAACTATCCATAGGAAGTGTAATTGAAGCGGTCATAGCTATATTCATCATGTTGTCAGTCAACTCCTCGACACTTCGCTTCCGAAGTTTTTCTATCAAAAAGGTATTTTCGTGTAACAAGACTTCCTTTTGAATAATCAGTAACTTCATTTATCCATTTTTGAAGTAAGTGAGGTCTACTAATTCGCCCAGTTGATCGGGATTCACCCAGTTTTGCTTTCGAGTCTACCTAAAGGTAGCGGAAGCATTGTTTTCACTTTCGGGAGAAAAAAAATTTTTGGTCTCCAAAATCAAAATTTCCACTCGCATTTTACGTTTTAGACCATTCTGAACAACTTTGGTTCCGTGTCTGTCTGTCTGTGTGTGTGTGTCTGTCGTGTGTCCGCAAATCTTTGTAACAAGCTTATTTTCCACAGTTTTCATCCGATTTGGATGAAATTTTCAGGGGATGTGTGGGCTAGGGGGTAGACGGTCCCCTATCAGTTTCATCGTTCTTGACTCAATACCTCACTCTGCGCATGCGCAAACATAAATTCTACCAAGCATCATTTTTCACGCCCTAATCGTCCGATTTCGCTCAAATTTGGATGATAGTTGGGGGATGACGATGTAATCATCCCATATTTATTTCAACATTATTGTATCATTAATAGCTACTGCGTATGCGCCAATGTGAAATACTTATCAGGGACGGATTAAAGGGGGGGGGGCGGTGGGGGCGGTCCCCCCCCCCCCCCCCCCCCCCCGAGAGGCTGAAGAAAAAAATTCTTACCAGGGAATGCACAGAAAAGAATCACGCTACACAGTGTTTCGACTAATGTGTTTCAGGTTAAAAAAGTCAGGTCTCAAAAAAAAGAAGAAAAAAAAAAAAAGTCAAGTATATGTCAAGTCTCAAAACTAGAAGCATTCTTTACAAAATTTAATGCAGATTAAGAATTTTCAACCCGTTTATTCTGCAAATATTGATTTTTTTTTTTTCAATTTTCGGGAGCAATTTGCATAGGTAATTTGAAACAGTTTTTATTTAAAAATGGCCGTGAAACTTGAAAGCCGACTAACATACCGTCATTTATACCTTCCTAGTTTCTAAATATAATATAAAATTTAATATTACTTGGGTTTCGATAAAATTATTTCAAAATTACCATCCATTATTAACCTTATTATTAATATTTAGCTAACTTCATCAATGAAACGATTAGGCCTCAAAATGATTTTTTTCTTTACTATTTATGTTATATTCAATTAGTTTCCGCTATTAGTTAGGACAATAGAACCACAATATTCATTACTATCGATTTTCGTGGTTTCGGAATTTTTTCAACCAAAACTCCCAGGATTGAAAACTGCGCCATACTGTTTGTGCGAACTAAATCACTCGCGACGAAGTTGTGGAAACCCATTTCAAAACGGAAGTTAGTGAAAAACGTTGTCTATTCCCACGAAAAATAAAGAGTTACAATGTTAAATCGATTTCGACGGTTAGGCCATCATCAGTAACAAACAATAACCAATTATTGTTATTGTTTGTTACTGATGATGCCCTAACCGTTGAAATCGATTTAACATTGTAACTCATTATTTTTCGTGGAAATAGACAACGTTTTTCACTAACTTCCGTTTTTTATCACGTATGTTTTCGTAGATTAAAGAATTGTGAGGAAACTGGGATGGTAGGTACTGGTTTTACTAATCTGTCACGGCCAATTTATAAATCTGTTCGTTTGAATTTTAGTAGGCCTACAAACTGTGTGCGGTGTCCGTGGGGTATCAATCGGGCATTTACGCGGGTAGTGTCAGTGTATTATTATTTAATCCTTTTCCTTTTTAATCCTTTCCGTTTACAATATAAATATATATAATCCATAAATAATATTACATCACGAGGACTGAAGTTTATATGTAGTATTGATTTATATATCCAGCGTTTTATGTTTCATTCCTTGCATTTTGCAATATAATTTTGCCAAAAAAATTACTTACCTATAATCATTTTATTTTTTATTTATTAATTTTTTGTGTGTGTACATGGACATTTGGTAACCAAGCTAATATTTGTGCAAATAAAAATCGTGTTTTTCATGTTAATTTTACATAATATAAAGTGTAGGTCTAAATCCTCTAAAACTGCTAGTTTGTCAAGGTCTTTTTCAAAAAACTTCCGTTGGGGAGGGGGGTGGGGGGAGTCCTCCCGGCAGAGGACCGCCCCCACCCACGAAATTCTATTAATCCGTCACTGCACCCAACTTGGTAGACGTTTTTTTTCCCCTTAATCTCAAACACTGAGAACGGCTAGCGATATTAAGCTCCGACTTGACCCAAAACAGAATAAATTACGCTTCTTCATGCTTACCGGCTCTAATCCAAGAATGGAATAAGATACCGCAATTCCGGCTTCACCATCGTATTCAGCACTAAAAAATCTTTGAATGAGGTGTCACTCGGCAAAAAATTGCATTGGGTGGTCCAAAAAGTTTTTGGATTTTTTTCTTATTTTTATTTGCTTAAAACTTAGTATCAGGCACCCCATAAACGCTCTCCAAGTTTCACTTCAATATCTCAAAAATTGTGGAAAAAATCAAGGTGAAGGAGGGATACTTCTTTTGATTTCATTATGTTTTGGCGCACGTCGGAGTTTGATATCGCTGGCCTTACTCGGATCCTCATCTATCGCCAAACACAGCATTCCAAGAACTCGAGAATGACGCGTTCAACCCGGCGCGAGAGCGACGGATAGACGCGCATTCTCTTGGATCTGACGGTAACTGTCACACTCCTCCCCTTAAAGACATACTTGATTGAAGAGCAAGTATGTAAACCAGGTGGAACAGTTTACTGGTTGAGAACTGATGCTCACTAATAAATAGCTGCATTGGCGATTGAGGAAAAGAGAAAATAAAAACAGGTTGGATTACTAATTAATTATTGGAACAATTGGGAATAATATAACTTGCCCAACTTTGGATACTTACAGTGGTAGGTGCCCACTTTGGGGACTTATGAATTAGGGAACGATGCCCTGGGTTTGGGAACAATGCCGTTGAAAAAAATAGAAATAATATGAGGGGAGAAATTGAAAAATTAAAAGTCAAGAACCAATGAGATTATTCATGTATCCAAGGGATTATATAATGAGCATTCGTTCTGGAAACCCAGGCGATGATTCTTCTGAAACATTAACGCCCACAAAAATAGGGGATCAGATCACTAGGCGTCAGCCATACATAATCCTAGCCACGCTCTGCTACCATGCAACAAACTTAGGTCGCCCCCAGAGGTGCTATGGGTCCTAATCCGCGCTCAATAGAGAGAGGGGAGTGTGACAGTATCATAAAATATACAACTCGTACTAATAGCATAATGTGCTATTTTCGGAGAAGATGATTTTCCAGTTCTCGGATCCTCATCTATCGCCAACCACAGCATTCCAAGAAGAATGACGCGTTCAACCCGGTGTGAGAGCGACGGATAGACGCGCATTCTCTTGGATCTGACAGTAACTGTCACAGTATGATTTGACGTAAATTATAACATTAAATTGACGGGTACGACAAAGCACTAGTGTGAAGATAGGGAAATAAAAACTGACAGAAATTGATATTTATTATTGAAAAATATCAAATGAAACGATGTTGAATGCTGAGGATTTCGGTAATAGTGCTATGAAGCTCAGTCACATGGTGTCCACATCTCCTTCACACATGAATTGTTTCGTGGAATGTTCCTCAATTTTTATTCACCATAAACACTTTCCTCTCCATAAAGTCGCTATCCCAGATCCGCATGCTTCTCCCCCATTGTTTCCCATGACATTTCTCCCTATTGTTCGGTATCTCCGACCAAACCCGTTCCATCACACCCATATTTACCTATACGTATATCTCTTGTCTTGCCCCCCCTAAAAGACGAAACATTTCTAGAAATTCCGCTCGCGGAGGACGAGTAAACTCCGTTTTCCCTTTTACAATCAAAAGTTACTTTCCCAAGTTGAGAGTCAAGCCCGTATGAGCAGAAGCAGCTACAAGTTTTGGAACTCAGCGTACACGCCATTTCACTTCTCCTTTCCTAAGGACCTGTCGTAACTCCCGTTTCCCTAATTACGAAATGAATACAGTTTTCGGGAAGTTCGGGGGAACGAGCGATTATCCTGATCGCGAAAGATGGTCCTGAAACTCGATTCATATCGCTGGAGAATTCATTATTTACCTCTCACACCTACCCAACAACGTCCCCTTCTAAAACTTGAACTTTATTTCTACAAACTCAAGACCTTCGATTTATAATTGGCTGAAGAAACTGGTGGCTTTCCGAAGCACACGCTCATATCAAAAGTTGCCACAATTTAGTGAGTAAGTTAATTTGAACCGTTGAATTAAATTAAGCTTGAATAAGGTAAATATTGAAAAGGTACCTTTACTTACAATATCAGTCTCACGTGAAATATGAAAAGTACACCGTCTCTAAGGGCCATTTTCACCAATAACATAAACGAGTTTAAGGTCGAAAAGATTGGGAATTATCGGAGATTCCAGGTCATCGTCTTTCATCAGAGAATTTTTACGATTTTAAACTCCTGCGTGTAAACCCCAAATATCTGGCAAGTTATATTTACAACGTTTACGGTGAAATCAAGATGGCCGCATATATTTTGTGAACAGTTGTTATTTCTCCTTACGATAAATCACACTTTATAAACTAGTTTTATTTCTAAAAACACGTGCAATTGAGCATACAAAATAAAATAAAAATGTGTGAAACTCCATCATTACGGAATGGAAGAGATCTGCAAGTATTACTATTCGATTCAGCGTGGAAAAATGCGAAGAAATCGACCCCCAACCCATAGGTTCCTAGTTGCACGGTAAATAATACAAATATATTCGAGGGAGTAACCAGTTTAAATAAATCATAATTGTTTGAAAACTAGTGTAACTTAGCAAATGTTTTTTTGGTAGGTATTCGTTTATAGTAGGTATCTCTCTTGAAAGTTGGCAAATATTCAACATGCCCACTCCTCATAAATAGATCCCTGGCATTTTGTCTTAACATAAAGAGGAACAAATCTCGTTCCTCGTTAATATTATCAATATCAATTATTTACAATACATTGTATAATATAACAATACAACGAGCTCTAGATTGAAGAAGAAACACCCTTAGTACATACACAACCGGTAGTGATGGTGGCACATTATGACAGGATGATGAATTGCTTACCCTTACAAGGACCCAACGATATTGATTAGAAAAGTTACAAAACTTTCTATTTTGTCCATATATGTTATATGAATATAATACTTCTGGTTCCGTCAGAAGGGATCTCTGATTCTGGTAATATATGAAAGAAAAAAAATTAAAAATTTTCTTCTCAGAAAATTATATATTAATATCTAACAAATAAGAATATACAAAAATGCCCATAGAAATCCATCTGAAAAGGTAAGAAAATTCGATTTTGTTCACCCAATGCCATTGATTGGATCATCACACTGAGGGGTTATACAGACAGAAGGATAGATCAAAAATCGATGTTTCGTCAATATATAAATAAAACGATAATTAATACCGATTCGGTATTGGTCTCCTCCATTTTGAATACCTAACCAACTAAAAGTCACAATGATGAGCATTGAAATTGATAGTTTACCGTAACTAAGGGCTTGCGTTGACCGCTCAACTTCAAACCACTTTACCGAACAATAAACACGCTTTTTCACTACAAATTTCCCTTTTTCTCTGGAACTATGGTCCTATTCACAAGTTTTTCCTTTATTTCGAAGAGGAAAGATAAATAAAGAAACTTTCGAACCTTTTCCCCGATTTTTTTATATTCGAGTTATTTGAAATTCGACACGGAATCAAGGGAAAATGTTTTACAGTGAAACCTGGCTATGAGGAACCTGGATATAAGGAAAAACTCTATGTAAGCAAGGATTTTCACGGGCCCTCCCCCTTGGAAGCCAAAAACCTGCATGTAGGAAGTTTTTTACCTCTATGTAAGGAATTCGATTTGCCACTCGTTACCTTTGAGCAAGTAAGGATGATGATTGAGAGGAACATGGATATAAGGAAGAGGGACCTCCACATAAGAAAGATAAGCCAGCTCAGACCTAAGCAAGTTTTCAAGTGTCAATATTGATTGTTATTCGATTTTCAGTGTTGTTTCGACCTTGTCAGTAGTGTTGTTATTCAAGTTGTTCTGTCTACACGCGGTCTCTTCTCGTGGCACGATGCCTTTACGCAAGTTCCTATCCAACAGCGACAAATTTTCCATTATTCAGCAAGTGGAGGAGGGTAAATCGCGTAAAACTTTGTGATCAGAATACTTAATATCGGAGTCGGTGATGTGCAGAATCATACAGGGCAAAGAATCCATCGAGAACGAATGCATTGTGGGACATGGAAAGGTGAAACGTGCCCGTATAGCAGAGTTTCCTGAACTAGAAAAGTGCTTCGTGGATTGGATTAGGAATACAGAAGTCGAGATATTACGGTAAGTGGAGCATTAATCAAATCTAAAGGCCACCAGTTTGTTTCGCAGTTAGAAATTTTGGGTGGTTAGAAGGTATTAAAAGGAGAAACGATTTGGCTTTCAGAAGAATATGTGGAGAAAGCAAATCAGTCGATGAAGAGTCGGGTAATCAGTGGATAAAGGACCTTCCTTCGCTTCTGGTCGAATACTCCGCCAATGGCATTTTAAATGCCGACGAGACTGCTCTATTCTATAAATGCCTACCAAACGCCACTTTTACTTTAAAAGGCGAAAAATGTCATGGGGGGCAAATTGAGCAAAGAACGTGTCACTGTCTTGGTTTGTGCGAATGCCAGTGGAAGTGAAAAACTGCCCTTGTTGGTCAAAGGGTATTTGCTTGCAAATTTATAAATGAAAAAGTAACAAGGATAAAACGAAACGGATGCGAGAATCAAGAGATGATAATATAGGTACCCTACAAAACAAAACAAAAATCAGGGGAATCGGTTGATCAGGGATGAGGAAAAGGAACATGAAATCACCTCTGTAAGCGGTGGGAGTGGGTGGGTGCCTGGTCCCCAAGGCGATGAGGCTCCTGGTTAAGGGGGCCTTCACAGAAAGAAAATGGTAGTTGGAGCAGCACCTGATAAGTGTAGGGTTGATAGTAAATGCGTCTGGTTTACCAGTTCAGCGGAACAAATTTAAATTATCACAAGCCACGGTTTAAAAAGGCTTCAAAGAACTTTTCTTTTTCTTGATGTCGGTTAAAAATCACTCAGTTTGCACCTATTCATCCCAAGTTTGAGTTGTTCTGAAGCGTAATGGTGTGCATAAAGAAGGATTACACGCCTGGACGCCTTTGGAGGCTGAGTTTCTAGACTGCGCTGGTTGTGGGAGATGTAGAAGTGAACCCCTCCCCCAGCAGAATCATGAGCGATGCGCCCGCCGGTCATCCATAATCAATGAGCTCAGAGTGGCCCTTACTATCCCAGACGCCAATTGTCCCGTGAGGTGCCGCCGACATAATTCCGCATCTCGGCTCTCCAACGTTTATGCTGGAATGAACACAGCGAAGGCTGAGTCCAAAATTTAAATACAAAAACTGTAATACTTACCAGTACCAGATATATCCAAGTGATGTGATAGAACAACAATCGCACATCGCATGATCGTATGCGCAAATGTTTGTAAAATACCGTATTTGCTGAGTGCCCCATTTTCAGAGAAAAGCATTCTATCACAGGACATCAAACATGCCGCCAACATGATTCCGTATCTCGGCTCTCCAACTTTTATGCTAGAATCAACACAGCGAAGGCTGAGTCCACAATTGAAATACAATACGAAAACGCTGAAATTACAGCTTCCTAGAGTGTAAAGTATAGAAATTACCTATTAAAATGATTTAGCCACCGCTTCACAAATCAAACCGTTCTCGCAATATTTGGATCACCTGCTATGAATCAAATCATCGAAACACCACCTCAATGAAATCATCAGAAATTAACAAGCGGTGGCAATCATGTTCACAATATCAATTATTAAGAATGATCACCTGGGTGTACACAATTATCCAAATAACCTCGCTCATAACTCAGCTTGTTGGCCACGCACTTCGCAGTAGTTAACATATTATGGTTGGATAAATCGAGAGCTTTCGAACGAATGGTCAACGAAGTTTGTGGGATGAAAATCGACGAAGTACCATTTCCCTAGCAACGACTCGGTTGTAAGTGGAAATCATCAAAATATTTTCGTGAGCAATTTTCCGTGACGTTTTTTTTAGTTTATGTGCCATAGCAAAGACATAAAATGTCAAAAACTGTGCATCCAGTACCAAAGATATCCAAGTGATGTGAAGGGACAACAATACAATAGTTCCACATGCAGCATGACCGTATGAGCGAATGTTTGTAAAATTTCGCATTTTCTGAGTGCCCCATTTTCAGAGAAAAGCATTCTAATACAGGAAATCAAACACGATTGCTTCAATAAAACATACATAAGGCCACTTACAGTGAAGCTAGTATGAACATAAGTATGAAGTGAATTCAGGCATAGAAGTCCATTGGAAACATTTTTGAGTAGAAGTTACTTTAAAAACTTAGCGTTGAAGAAAAAAAAAACAGAATTGGGAACAACCAATTGCGATTTAGTTTTTCATTTAATCGGTTTTCCTGTGTACATTTATATGTATTATTAAGTATGTACTTAATTCATTACATTTGTTTATCTATATCCGGGCACTATTATGTCTATTAATTTTAAAGTATATATGATGTGCTCTTAACGTTTTCTTTTCTACAGTTTGAACTTAAGGTAGCACATTGTAATTGGGTTTGTCTCTTATCTTATAACTAAATAATTAAATTAGGTCACGTTGCAACACTGACTGATAAAAATCAATCGACTAATGGTGTAGAATTATGTGCAACAATTCCAAGTCTGAAATTGTAGCGTTCAATCATGTTTGAGAATTCGTTCCTAGTTGTAACGCTACCAAACTGGGTTTTTTGCAGAACAGTTTTTTTTTCCGTCAGTCAGGTTCGCCCAACGATACGCCCTGTCATCGTCAGGCGTTTACTTGTGGTAAAACCAAGCTTGGTGAAAAGCGGCTCGATGGACCTGCCACGATTGCTCGCATTCACCTGCCAAACTCCTATATACCCTACGGAAAATAAGAGTAAGCTCTACCGCAACTAGCGACAATCTTTCAAGTTCAACCGAAAAACGCTGAATCCGAAAGGGATATATATGTTGCCGGGTTATCTGGTATTGCATTCCAACCGTTTAAAATATGAGTAAGAAACGTTGAACGCGCGTCATTCCGTTATCATATTTAAGTTCCCTACTGATCAGGGCTACAATCAAACCGCATTCCCCATAAAACACACCATCTGACGAGAAAATTTAGTTTAATATATTCTAGTGAATCTAATCTATTCTAACTCTATAACTGAATGTGAATTAAGTAGAATCAAACCATTCAAACTGTAATAAAAGCTGATTCATACAAAATGAGAAGGGGTAAATGAGAAGTTCATACTTGGACTGTATTTAAAAACATTTAAAAATAAGTTTTCATAGTATGTAACACGAAATTGGGTGTCCAAGTCATGGCGGGAATCATCGAAATATTCCAGAAGATCTAGATCGATCAGAAAAGTTTTGGTACAAAATTTATCTCAAACGTATATTTTTAGTGTTAACATTTCGAGTTATTAAGGGGCCTAACATTTTCAAAATTTTTAATAAAATTAAAAGGAACAATAAAATACATGAGAGACAACTAACGAGTCAGATAAAAAAATAATTGTAGAATTTGGTTGAATGGAACCAGATTTATCGGGTCAAACATTTAGAAAAACATAGTTATGAGAAAAACGCGTTTGAATGTTGGCAAAAAACACAAATGGATGGACGGATGCCATGCTTTAGACAAGGATTCCAAAGACAATATTTGTCCATTTCAAAACTTAGGAAATGAGGATTTACTAAAATGATGATAATATAATCCGATTCCGTGTACTTCAACAACTAGGAAAGGAGTTAGCAGGGAACTGCATCATAGCTTTGAAGAAACTGGATGGACAATGAAAGCGAACACAAGAGCCTTATACTACACAAAAGAAGCCATATATATATATATATATATATATATATATATATATATATATATATATACTTGATTGACTTTTTGCAATTTAAACAGGATCAGAAGTCGCATTCATTTTTGCCGGTGAACAACCCAAAAGTGAGAAACCCTGTATACTTTTAGCAATGCTGTAATATTCAACGAAAGATTGAGTTAGCATCTATTTCAAATAAGAAATAAATGAAAAATTCTTTCTGAGTTTGAATTATAATATGTGTAGATATGTTATTCTAGCCGTGACTGAGCGAAATGTTACTGTGTACAATGGTATTGATCGCTGACCCAGTCAAAATATTTATAAATATGGATTAGAACGGGTGTTACTCTCTCGACCTCTCCGCGCCATGTGTGACCCCTAGACTCACTTCAGAACTTTTAATTAACGAATTTTCTCATTGAACCGCCTAAACGACTTTGCATGGTATTCCAGAAAAACGTAAAGTGAACGTTCGACAGAATGAAAAAGCTGATCAGAAAATACCTGATGATCACAGCTTCACTTTGTGGCAGTTAATGTGATATTTTATATAATAACGATGTTAGAAGATATTGTTAGAGAAGCATTCGTTAAGCATTCGTGTTTCAGAAAGGTTTGGCTCACATTTGAAGAACATGAAACTAAACATTGAAGACACGATCTGGCACGCAAGCTGTAGAATAAATAGTTTTTAGCTTTCAAATTTAATACCTACCCATATTTTATCGTGTACTTGAAATCTGAATACTTTTTTATTAAACTGTATAACTCTCTTATCAACCTTCATTTTACACGAATAAATTCATGGACTGGAGGATCAAGTGTAACTAATAAGAATTAGGTACACTATACCTGAAATCTCGTCATCTCTTTCAATCAAAGTGTAAAATTGTTTTCTTTATATTTGGGAATATGTATAAGGGTAGTTTTTCGTTAAATGTTTAAAGATGCCCCGTAAATTAACCGTTTTCGCAACCCAGGGGCCAAATAATATCCCAAGTAATTAAGGGAAAAAAGATAGTCAACATGAAGATGAATAGCAAAGCGGCAATAATATAATATAAGCAAACATAACCTCCAGCTGATTTGATCATGTTTTCTCGTTCAAACTTTCTATGGCTGGTTGCTAGACAACCTTCTTTAGTGATTTTTTCCTGTGATGAAATCAACGCGTGAAATGTAAAATATTGATAACTCCGACCACATCCACCTTTATTGGACTTTTCAATTATCGTTGCGTTCGACAAAGCTTATATAATATTAATTGCTATGCAATTCTTAGGCCGACCCCCAATAATTTTTTTTGTAACGTCCCAAACGAAATTAAAGATGATTTTCACGTACAACCGAGTAGTTGAGTAGTTGCTATAGATTGTGTCACAATTTAAGTGTTTTTCACGTACAACCCAGCCGTTGTTAGGGGAATGGAACTTCCGCAGTTTTCATCGCACAAAAAACGTTCGCCACTCTTCGGAAAGCGCTTGATTTATGTGATAAATGTTCACATTTCCAGCTACCAATTTCCCTCTCCTTACGTACCTGGCTACATTCCAAAACTAAGTTGATTCAGGCTAAGAATTGCATAGCAAATTATCCTCGTTTTCTACGCAGTAGAAAAGAGAAAAGATCCGGCGAGTCGCGAATATATATATATATATATATATATATATATATATATATATATATATATATATATATATATATATATATATATACATATATACCTAGTATAACAACGTACTATTTCAGAGAAATTTAAAAGGGTAGGCATTGTGAAGACACTAAGTTCGTGTCGCTGGACGTTGTCAATCTCAAATCAATCTTCAATCTATCAATCTCCAATTCCTGAAGATCGCTACAGGAATTTATTCTCGCAGTGGAGGAAGGGGTGCACGTCCTCAGGCCCCAATCCAAGTATCGTATTTTCTTTCTCGATCCCAGGAGGCGTAAGGAGGCTGCACGGATGATTAAAATTTGCAATTTCTTGCGGACCCATCCTGCTATAGTCCACTTATTGGCTGGTAATTTTGAAATGATCATTGTTCTTTGAAAAGCTGCAAACTCGCAAGGTAAAATCCCTTCGCATGAGCATATAAGCGGTGAAAATGATGCTGTCAAATCCTCAGCAGCCTGATGAAATTTGACATGTATTTCATGTGCTGCTTTGTTGGCTATTCAAGTCCATCCTTGCGACAGGTAAGAGGGGGCATCGGCATTGATAGTGCAGTTGTCCGAAAACGCCGTCCTCCCCCTGTCCCACAGACCATGAACACATACGTCAGCCACCAGAAAGAGGTAACCGTCAACATTTTCTCTTAGGAAGGTTTCGACTTTCACTCATCTCCATGCGAGGCTTGCCATTCCTGCCAGTGTCTCTTGTACCGTATTATGGCCTTGTTTGACGAGCCCACCATGTTTACAATTCAATGCGTACACAGCATTCATTTGATCTCCGCATCCTTCACAAAAAAGTGGAAGCTCTTTCACCTCAGTACCATATCTCATTGCAAGAGCGTCCACAAACTGCGAACGAAATAAGTCAAGACCATCTGAAGAGAGTGGGAGCACCGAACGTAAGCCATTGGGGTGCATTCCTTTTAACGATGCGTCGTAAAATTCGCTGCTGATTTGGGGGAAGTTCTACAATGAGTTGCTTACTTCTTTCCTTCATTCTTCATTTTCTAGCTAATCTCATCTCATTTAGTATACCTTGAACTTCTTGCTCATGCTAGTCACTGTTGAATGGTCCCCCTAATTTTATTGAATTGGACAAAACAGAGGTAGCTCTTTTTGAGGTATTGAAGGCTTCTGTTGCACTGGACATTGGATTTTCGATCGCCAATCCTCCGCTTTACATCACTAAATTGTGTTGTTTTATGACTCATCACAAACAAAGCACATAAAAACCAAGGATGGGAAACCGACTGCCTATAAAATTAAGCTGATAAGTGCACAGACTTATAATATTCTTAAGCGCTGACATTTTTCATTGTTACCATATTCAGTCAAACATCACGCCGTTCAACCTAATATTTATCATAATGGGAGCGCATTGCTACCGCATAACTCATTTTAATTACAACCACAAATGAAGATGGTTAATGATCGACCAGTTCTAGGGTAAGTATACTGCTGTGAGTTATTATTGCAAATCACCAAAATTGTTACTTTATGCACTGTAATTACGCTTACTTGTAGACGGTGACAAATGCTGAACAGTAATGCCAAAAATAAATGTGAAGACATGATGGGAAATTGGAAAAACGGAAAACATTCCCTACAATAAAATTCCTTAAGAAGTGCAGTAGAGTATCTAGGGCTCTTGTTCAATATAATCCTTAGCAATTTACTCTAGATAATTTGGATTTTCATGACATAGGAAGTAGGTATTCATTATCATTAAGAAATCTAATGATTGGTTGCGGATAAAAACATAACCTATTAAAAAGATCAGCTCCAGGTACTAAATTAGCTTTTATGGCTTGGTAGTTTCTTTTTGACATGGAAATTCCCCCTATCCCAATGTGAGTGCAGCCTCTGCCGCCAGTTAGTTGAGGCAGGAAAACGAGGTCAGTCTCTGGTTGATGTCAGTGCTTATTTAGGAAACCATGTAAGAAATTTAAGAGTTCACAACATACACATTTGGAGTAGATGCTATGGGATCAGTGAGGAAAATTCAATTTATTCAATCTTATTTAAATTACCTATTAGTTATCAGTAATTAATTATTAATTTAATTTTTGTGTTGAAATACAAATTTATGGTTTGTGGTTTTTGGAACAATCAAAAATACCTAATTAAATTATTGTAAGAAAACAAGTGAAACTGGAAATGGCTATTTACGGACCTTCACTTGGCAGCAAAGTGTCCTGAATGAAGTGGATGCTTCAATGAATTGCCGGCTAGAAGTATTGGGACCCTTCTCGACAGCAATAATTTCCGCATCTCTAAGTCTTAGGGTTCAGGCATATCGAATTGTATGCCTCACACTTGTCCATGCGGTGAGCACATCAACAATCCAGGGGTTCATGTGTTTTCTTGTTGAAAAAGTGCTGGAAGAATTTCAAGATACAGCATGTTGAACGACGTCATTAGGAGGGCATTTGTGTCGGCAGGTATTCCAAGTGTCCTGGAGCCTAGCGGGTTGAGTAGAAATGATGGCAAGAGACCAGATAGCATGACTCTCATCCCCTGGGAGAATAGATTGCCAAAAAAATTGAACATGCCAAAGGAGAGGCAAGGTCAACCTCTCACTTGAAACAAAGGGTCAGTGGCCATTCAAAGTGGAAATGCAGCCAGTGTGATGGGAATGCTACCACCCTCTATTCATATGCAGAAAATATTTTAACTTCTTTGATAACTCAACCATTTCGTCTCACACCATCTACGCCTCACACTTGTTTCTTTATGTTGTCATTGAAATGTTGAATATGAATAAAGTTACCATACATTCAAATTTTAAACATTAAACAAATATTTGTTATGTTAATGTCTAGTAGACAAGTATTGCTTTAGTTTATTTTTCCAAGAAATCCTTGAAACATCCTTTTTTCAACCCATGAAATTTTTAAATATTTTTATTTATTTTTTATTTTTAGGAATTACTTTCACTAATATTTCAATGTTTTATGCTCAGGGCGATGAGCTTGGTGCTGGCAGCGATGACAGGATGTATGTGCTTTTCCCGAGTCTCAAGTTTATTTTACCCTGTGATCTATAATCCGGCAAGAGGGCTGTATAACGTGGTATCCAGGCAATATTACCAAATTCCATATGGCCAAACGACAAACACACTTCCTTCAATCTCCTATCCACAGCTGCCGGGAAGCGAAAGACTCTTGAGTTATGGGTTTCCACCAGTTGAAAGGAACGTTCAATATTCACTGCCAACAAATACGTTGAAGATCCAACCTTCGCAAGAAGAGCAATTGTCGTCCGAAGATCGGTCGACAGTAGTTAACGTGATTAAGTCGCTTATACACAACCGCAATACCACCGTTTTGCTGAACGTGTTAAACAAAATGCCTGCCACGGTCAAGACAAGTCTACAAAACTCTATAAATTACTTTGCTCAACGGATAAAAAAATATAAAGGAACATTTTCACCACTTATAACAAAAACATTAAGAGTAATGGATATTCTACGCGCAGTTTTGGACGTGATAATTGAGCGATCATTTAGTTTGCAGTTGTACTTGGCTGAAAGGTTGACGAATTTGGAAAGTGAAGACATCAGAAGTCTTAAGGATATTGTTAACTTGTTTACAAACAATAATGAAGATGGAAGGGTAGGTAGTCGCATTGGCGTAAGTCAAAACCATAAACCAGAAAAATCTACGGATGATCCCTCATGGACTGGTTCAGGAGCTACCAATATTAAGACACCCACTCCTACTCAGACCCGGAAAGGACTAACACTTGAAGATGCAGTGAGAGCTAGAGACGTTTTACAATCGTATTTGACTGTCATGGCACAGGGATTAGACAATGAAGGAATCATGAAAAGTTTAGCCCAAGTGTTTCTGCAGACCGACCAAAAAGATGGGGAAAGTCTAAGGAAATTCTTGAGCGTTGCCAGCCAAGAAATGGTGCAATCTTCCGTAAGAGCGACCTCTCGTCTGAAAACGGAAGATCTTCCATCTGGGGAAAAGTTTAAATTCATCAACATTCTCCAAACGATTTTGAATGTCATGAATGCCGAGACGCCACCTCTACAGTTCTATCACATTGAACAATTAAGAAACTTATTGAAGACACAAGATTATCAAAAGGTATTACACAAGGCAGTTGTATTGTTGTCAAGGTACATATCATCAAAACTAAATGGTGGGCGTTCGATAGACGATGGATACGAGTACGTATGTGTTAAGCGGAAAAAGGCACCTAAATGATCCCTAAATTGGCCGAGTACAATATTTACGTTTATAAATCATGTAATAAATCAATAAACTGATAAATTCGAGTGGGTACTAAATTATACAATGTACACACCCCTGCACAACTACTCTTCTAACTCAAAACATTTTGATATTCTCATTCTAAATTTTGATTCTCATTTAAAATATTGCTGTGTAACCATAATGAACTATGGATGTGTAAAATTAATCATCATTAAATGATCTGATTGTAGAACCGTAGGTCTACCGTAGTCTATTTCATATATATATATATATATATATATATATATATATATATATATATATATATATATATATATATATATTTACTTTTACAGTCTTACGGCACAGGTTAACAGATCCAGTATTAGGGCACAGGTGCCCTAATACCGCTTCTGTAACATCCGTCTTTTTATATACAATAACACCGATTACAGGATTGCGGCGTCAACGTTGTCCCTCTCTGTCTTGCGCTTTCGTATTCATCTAAATCAACATGATCGTCCCTCGTGTAGCCAGAACGAGAGTAGCTCGGGATTTTTTACTTTCCCAACATCCCAAAAGAGTGGAAAGTAATGTCCACTTTTACTTTCCCAACATCCGAACAGAGTGGAAACTTATGTCCACCTTTACTTTCCCAACAGCCCAACAGAGTGGAAAGTATTGTCCATTTTTACTTTCCCAACATCCCAACAGAGTGGAAAGTAATGTCCACTTTTACTTACCCAACATCCCAACAGAGTGGAAAGTATTGTCCACTTTTCCTTTCCAAATATCCCAACAGAGTGGAAAGTAATGTCCATTTTTACTTTCCCAACATCCCAACAGAGTGGAAACTTATGTCCACCTTTACTTTCTCAACATCCCAACAGAGTGGAAAGTATTGTCCATTTTTACTTTCCCAACATCTCAACAGAGTGGAAGGTATTGTCTACTTTTACTTTCCCAACATCCCGAAAGATTGGAAAGTATTGTCTATTTTTACTTTCCCAACATCCCAACAGAGTGGAAACTTATGTCCACCTTTACTTTCCCAACATCCCAACAGAGTGGAAAGTATTGTCCATTTTTACTTTTCCAACATCCCAACAGATTGGAAAGTAATGTCCACTTTTACTTACCCAGCATCCCAATAGATTGGAAAGTAATACCCATTTTTACTTTCCCAACATCCCAACAGAGTGGAAGTAATGTCCATTTTTACTTTCCTAACATCCCAACAGAGTGGAAAGTAATGTCCATTTTTAAAATCACGGCTAAAGCATGTTCCATGTTTCTTGAATTTTAGACGAAGGTTCTAAGCAGTAACCATTTAACCATTATGGGGTCCAGAGGGGGCTTGTCCCCTGGCAAGGTCCGAAGAACCGAGGTTTTTTTTTTTTTTTTTTTTTTTTTTTTTTTTTTTTTTTTTTTTTTTTTAAGCCGCGTCTCAAATGTTCTGGTATTGTTCCTTGAATAATCCACATAATCCACTTCCGTTTTTGCAACTTGAGAAAACATTTAATTTGCTCAATATACTGTTTCTGCTACGTTTCAAGTACCTAGTGCTTATTCCAAATCAGAATTGCAATTCGGCCGAGAGAGCCATTTACCTTAGTAGAAAAATCCCAAAACACTTCTGGATGACACAACAATCGGATTCCAAAAACCTTCACTCGCTCTAAATAAAATGCGCTACATCTCGAGGAATTTAACCCCATCAGTCATAATCACAACGCTAAAAGTTGAAATAACATCTGCTATCCACCCAGCAAGCATTAATCTTGGAGAAATCGGCTTTGATCAAGCTCTCGGTCTTAGTAGACAGACTCGAAAAATTTGACACACATGCGGATGACTGGAAAAACAGAGGGCAGTGCCTGTAAGCTGCCTATATACTCATATACCTTGGACAATGGAGGAAGTAGACAACATCGGCTCTGCGCCTGCTAAGCTAGGGTTTGGAAAAAAAAAAAAAACTATATATATTTTGTTATTTTGTAACAAAAATACTATTTTTTGAGCATTTAAATAATCTAAATTCGGTAGTGATATTACCAAGTTTTTATAGTAGAAGTAAGTAGGTACCTGTGGAATATTATGCCCCAATTGGCTGGCCCATTGTGATTAATTTGTTATTCTCAGTTACCCGCCTATGGGAATGTACCTTGAATTGTCATATTTTCAAGCAAAGATTGAGGTAGGTATGTTCTACAGAATCCCTTTCGAGCTGTTTAAAAAAGTAGGTAGTTCAAAATTTATCTAGGATCCCTATATTTCCAGTTCCTATTTTCACGATAAATCATGGAAAACAATATTGCATGATTACATTCATTTCAATTTGTTATATTTATTTCAATTTATATATTTATTTAAATTTGTTTAGTAATTTGGTAATACGAGTGACAAAAATTAAATTTTCGAATGATATTTATTTCTATATATTTATTTATTTTATTGAATTTTTACGAAGAACACTTTCAATTAATTACAAGGAATATATCTCAATATACCTAATGCTAGATGGAAGGCAATAGCCCTTAAGTATCAAGCAAGCTTCGTTCCGAGCTGAGTTTCTAACTATTCACATCTTATACATGGGAGAATTACAAAAATTAAGATACTTTTAAAATGAATCTCTATCATCATGTACATAGTTAATAATTAATACTGATTAAATTTATACAGTGTAGGTACTACTGAATACAGCTTCACGTTTGCTGTGTCCAAGCTTGACCCACCTTCATTATATTATTTTTTCATAGAGCGCGGGAGTGAAGTTGCGGAGATCTCAAATTTCCGTCGATAGACCGGTACAAAATATGCAAAATACAGGATGGGCTCCTCGTGGTTGGCGTCATAGATGGCTTTGGGTTAACTACATTTCCCTCCCATCTAAATCTTGTTTCATAATCATGGTCACAAGCATTCCTATTTATCATGCCTGGATTCCGATGGAACACTGATAGAAGTGATTTTACAAATAACTGATGAGGGGTAAATAGGTATTTTAAATTCTTCATAAAGTTGGATGTTCGGATATCGGTGTGGCTTTCTCATTATTATTTTCATAATAGACCTTTGAATCATATTTAACGGTTTAATTGTAAGACTGATTGTACCAAAGAATAATATATTATATGAAAGACTAAGCTTATCATTCCTGAATACATTCCTCACATTAGAAAACAAAAACGAAAATCTCCTTAGTTTTTCATGTATGTGGTGAAAACCACCCCCTCTTGCCAACAGCCCTTTTCAGGGCTACCAAAAAGAGGTAGACACAACACAAAAATATTTACAAGACGTCGAGTTATAACTCCGTCAAACAAAATATTTCACCAGAGAGAAAATACGAATTTCTCTCTCAAAAGTGAAATATTAACTAAAAACATACAAGGCGACCTCCCTAGACACTTACTGGGCGAGAGAGATGCGACAAGTATTTCGAACCAAGTCGCCTTGAACGAGAAAACTCAAACAGAAAATCAAACGTCCTCTAAAACTAGCAAGGACAATTCAAACAAGCCTACTCGCCAATCAGAAACACTGATTACACGAGAGACAATAGGCGAACCAACAAGAGGCGGCAAGCAACCACCTCTGGTCCAGCAGTCACCCCGGGGACCCCGTCTGAACAACTGACGCAGAGAAAGCACCCGAGGTCCCCGGCTAAACTCAAGGTCGTCGGCTCCGCGACGGACGCTCGTAAGCACCCCGGAGGACCAGCTCAGCTATCATACTCGCAGATACTGAGAAAACAATGAGCGAGCCAATGAGATTACACAGTCGAATTAATGAAATTAAGCGGACCAATCAGGAGGCGGCAGGAGGCGGCCACCTCCCTATAAATACCCCTCTCGGAGCCTCCGAAATTCATTCTACTCTCCGCTCTCGACGACGACACCTCGAAGTACGAAGATTTCTACACGCTCTACGCTGACGAACCTTCTGCATCCCGAGTTCATCTCAAGAACGGTTTCCTACTGCTTTCTACAAGGCCTACCTTCTCTCCACACAGATCTCGCATTGGCATCTACGAGTCCAGTGATTATTCATCCTGCTCATTGCCCAACGTAGTTCATCTGTCAGGACGCCACCCGGTACATCTATCGATATTCTCTTTAGATCGTACGCCCGAGGGACGTTCCGAGCCGTATCACCCGGGTTTCGTAGCACTAGGCTCGTCACCCACCGCTGGGATACGCCGGTAAATTACTCTGCTCATCCGCTCTAATTTACCGTCCAAGGAAGTCTTTTTCAAGGCTACAAGGTAGGACCCTGACATACGAGCAAAGGAAAGAAGCTCTGTCAAGCGAGTCCACCTTCCTAAACCCTCTATTTCTGTACATAGAGGCATCGAAACGAGCTAATAACTCGGCTATTTCGATGGAACGTCGGCCGTCTTATTTCCTCATGCAAGGGGAGGCAGACGACGGCGAAGCCGGGCCTCTTAGCCCCCGTAGCGCTACCTACAGGCTACCCGGCCAATCCGCCGGTCCCAGCGACGGCGCAAGGCTCGATCCTCACGACGAGATCGCCTTCTCACCTAACGTATTCGCTAAGGAAACGTTAGATCAAGCCTCGCCTATACAAAAGATCGAGGATACCTTTCAGACCCGCTCTGAAGTCAATCATTACGATTCGACCAAGCTGTCCGAATACCCACGATATTCGACACAAGCCTACCCGGCCGATCCGAGTGTCAAATACACTCCAAATGTACAAAAAACGAAGGATACTTTTCAGTACCTCAACCAAGCTCAACATATTCCTCCTACAGATATAAATCTTAGGCCGGAATATTACAAAACGGCTCAGTACCAAACTGATCGAACCCAGCACCCACTATGCGAGCCCAGTGCTCCACGCGGCTGCGACACGAACTATCTCTCAGTTCATCCCGTCAAGCAAGCTGACCTTGACGGATTCGCCCCACATTCCCTTACAGGAATAACACGGGGACTAACCCGCATAATCAGAATATAAATGTCCCACTTGGTCTACCGACGCCAAGTAAAACATATATAAATCCACTACAAATGGTGACCCCGCCTTTGAACAGGCTTAACACGGAGCATTTCGTTCCCTCTTATGAAGCTAGTGGATTTCAGGGAACCACTGCGGGCGTGCGACCCCCGCCGGGCCTCTACGCCCCACATCTCATGCAACAACCCTCTACACAAAGTGGCTTTCGAGCACTTTTAGAGGAGATGGGAGATTATCAAAAACCAATCTTCCAAAAGAAGAATATCGATCGTGCACTCGCCGAGTTCGATCAATACTGCGTGCGAAAACACCTGAGAACGCAGAACGAATGCTTCTCAGCTATATACAAGTGGGTACCAGAAGAAATGAGGGAAGCTATCGACTCAGCTTACCTCACGGCACCCCACGCACCCTACGAAGAGGCCAAACAGCGCCTACAGCGAGAATATGGGTTGTCCTTACAGGACAGGCTCCTCGCACTCGAGGACCCCGCATCTCTCGCCAAAAAACCCAGCACCAAGTACCACGAAATGTACTCTAAAGCTGTTGGGTACTTTTCAGAAGCTCTGATCACTCAAAAGTGGATCGAGACTCTACCCATCGAAGCACGAGGTATGGTCGCAGCTCAGCCTACCACGACCGCCCGGCTCGACCTAGCTGATACGCTACACGCGTACAAAACAGAGAATACCTCTCTAAACATACGAGGAGTAGAATCTACTCCGAAACCCATGAATACTGGTTTCAAAAAGGCCCTCTCAAAACAAGCTGAGTTCAAACCCCAACCAGTCGAGAGTAGGCCTCACAAACCGACGGCCTATGTCTGTCGAAACCACGCACGTTTCGGTAACGAAACTCGCAAATGTTGCAGACCCAGAACACTGCACTTGGAAGACAAGCACTGCTTCCAAAACTAGCAAAAAGGCAGCGACTATAAGCCAGCCTAAAACCTGGGTTTCAAACGAAAATACTCAGAGATCGGTACAAGAAAGTACCGTTCCAACCTCCGACGTAGAGAGTTCGGAAAACGAATAACTGCCAGTGTATCTGAGCCTATACACCGGCAGTCTACTGAGTATAAAAGGCTTTTTTTCAAGTGCAAACTAAATGGCACTGAATTTCTCATCGACACGGGAGCAGAAGTGAACATTCTGCCCCACAATGTCACAAAAAAATTGGGCTTAAAAATTCGTAAGTCCAACGTAATAAGCTAACAAAGTAGCTACGGACGGAGCCCCTATAGACACACTAGGGCGAGCTGACACGACAATTAACATCGGCCTCGGAGACATGACCACCGATTTTATGATCACGAAAGTTGATCTAGCGATCCTAGGTATACCATTCCTCGAGTCTTGGGATATCGGAATACGGGTCAAACACAAGTACATTTATAAAGATAAAATAAAGAGCTATGCCGATCAAAAAATAGCTGCAGTCATGAACAAAAAATTCACTGACGAACAAATAGCAGCTACTATCCCTCATCGTGACAATAACCCTCAACCAGAGGACGTGCAAATCACGGAGGACGAAAACATTCGCTCTATCATTGACAAATACAATGATAAAATGAGCAAACTTCAAGAAAAGTGGAAAAACAACGGGGTTTACCACCGTATAACCACGGAAGGAACACCAGTACACTTCCGAGCAAGACCCATGGCGGGCGAAAAACGGGCTCAAGTCAAAAGTACTTTTGACAAAATGCTTTCAGAAGGCATAATTGCACCATCAGATTCCGAATGGGCATCCCCGTTACACTGTGTGCCAAAAAAAAGACGGGTCATGGAGAATCACCGGCGACTACCGTTTCCTGAACGCGAAAACGAAGAAAGACGCCTACCCTCCTCCTCACATTCGCTCTTTCCAAGCGAATTTACATGATACACGAATCTATTCGACAATAGATTTAAAATCGGCGTATTATCATATTCCGATGCACCCAGATGACGCTCATAAAACTGCAATTATTACACCTTTCGGTCTTTATGAGTTTAAGAAAATGAGCATGGGTTTGGCCGGAGCGGCTCAAACATGGCAAAGATACATGGACAGCATCATGCGAAAATTTGATTTCGCATTTGTATACCTAGATGACATCCTGGTGGCTTCTAAAAATTATAAAGAACACATGAACCACCTCAAACAAATTTTTGACAAGCTAGGGGAACACGGACTTCGAGTAGGTTTTGATAAATGCATTTTTTCAAAACCTACCGTCGATTTCCTAGGTTTCACTATCTCGAAAGAAGGGATAATTCCTAAACGAGATAAAATAGAAGCCATAGAACAATTTCCTAGGCCAATAGACGTACGAAGTCTACGCAGATTCCTAGGTATGTGTGGTTTCTTACCGAGCATGCTCAAGTAAATTCGCTCACACACACGGCACAACCTCTGTATGACTCCATTCAGTCCAACAAAAAAAATGACAAAACACCTATCGAATGGACATCAGAGAGAGAAAAAGCTTTCAACAGCTTAAAACAAGCAATGATTAAAGCTACATTACATAATATCGCTCATCCACACCCTACAGCAGAGTGGAGATTAGTCTGCGACGCATCCGACACACACATCGGAGCAGCACTAGAGCAGGAAATTACAGACAAACACGGCTCGAAATCTTACCAACCATTGGGATTTTTCAGTAAAGAAATTCCGGAACAATGGAAGAATAAAGCATCATTCGACAAAGAGATGTTCGCCGTTTACCAAGCTTGCATTCATTGGCACAATGACTTGGACGGCCGATCTTTTCATATTTGTTCAGATCACAAGCCTCTGCTAGGCACGATGCTTAAGAAAAATGCACATTTTTCTAAAATGAGATTAAGATGGCTAACATACATCTCTCAAATGACGAGTGACATTCGTCATATACCCGGAGAGAACAACGTCGTCGCCGACGCACTCTCCAGACCCTTTGATCCAGTTGAAATTCAAACAAAATCGATTTCAACCCAAACTGACGAGGGTCCACCCATAGCCGAAATTTCGCAAATTACGGCTGCAATAGAGTGCAATCTTCTACTGCACATTTCAAATGCACAAATTCGTTCTCCTCCTAACGCAGAGGACAAATTGAAACTCACACGAGTCGAATTTCCTCAAGGAGAAATTTGGTGTAACCTAGACCTAGGACACCCAAGACCTTATATTCCAAACGAAATAAGGCAAGAAATAATCAGCCAAATTCACAATTTGGGACACCCAGGTATACACTCTACAGTGTATAAAGTTAAACAAAGATATTTTTGGCACGGACTCCGTGCAGATGTCTCCAACTGGGTCCGAGCGTGCGAGACTTGCCAACGAGCAAAAATCACTCGCTCCGTGAAGCTCCCTTACTCCGAATTTGAAACGGCTAACAAATTCTCACATGTACACGTTGACATTACCGGACCTTTACCTTTAGCTAAAGGAGGGAAACGTTACATTCTAATGATGGTCGATAGAGCAACGGGTTGGCTAGAGGCCCTCTTAACAACATCGAAACAGCCACGATCACAAACGCCTTTATCAATATTTGGGTAGCTTCAAAAGGGCGTACCTAAATACATCACAAGTGATCAAGGCACACAATTCGAATCAGATCTATTTAATTCCATTATGGAACGTCTCGGAGTAAAACATACCCACACGTTACCATACAAACCGTCAACAAACGGAATGGTAGAACGCAGAAATAGATCTCTGAAAGAGGCTCTCAAAGCACAAAACGAAAATTGGCTCGACGCCCTACCAAAAGTACTACTCGCCATGCGTACGGCAGTAGACCCAGCAACGGAAACTACACCGTTCCAAAAAGTTTACGGAATTGACGTACCACTCCCAGGAGACATTTTCGTAACTTCTACAAACCTTTCGGAGCCTCTCTTCTTCCGGCCTACGCATATTAAACATAATAATACGAAATATGCCGTAAACATGCCCAAAAATTTGGATACATGTACACATGTCTATATCAGAGTGCCCACACAGCTC
>CM061050.1:1346081-1394153 GCA_030762985.1 Adelphocoris suturalis
AACAACAGATATCATTAGAAAACGTAAGGGCATGGAATAGCCGACAATTATTTGAACAGCTGTCAAAAGTCGATTGAAGATAGTCACATGCGTTGCTAAGATAGGTACTTCAGGGCTCAAAAAATGTCGTATAGAGTGAATAGTTTTCTGGTGAGTTTGAAGGATGGGATTACCCCATGGATGTCATTCCCCCGTCCTACCCTACCCCATTCCCGCTCCACCCCTAAAACACCCCCTATGGGGCAGATTTGAAATATTTCAAGTAGCCTGATTAAAATTAGAATTATCCAAACATATTCGCCAAATGAGATCCCCAGTCCGTCCAATGGTGTCCAAGATACCCCATTTCACCATTTTCCCCTCCCCTAAAACACCCCCTCTGGCTCAAATTTTAAAAACTTCAAATATTCTACAATTTAAGTTGGACTGATAGAGACATTTTCCACCAATCATATCAGTTGTCCAATGACTCCTGTAATCGTGAAAAGCGGTCAAACATACGGAAAGACAGACAGAGAAAAATTGAGAAAATGGTGCCAATTGTCTACCAATAGCGTGAAACGGAAAAGAAACGCAAAACTACATGATTCTAATCAATGTACAGACAGACATACTTACGATTTTATTAATATAGATTCGTTGCTACGTGTCATTTTTCGTTGCGTTGTTAGATGACGATTTTCGGTAAGAAGGTGTCCGTAAAAACGTATTCTACGTTAGAAAACCCCTGTGTCGACGCTCTTTTTAATACTCATTCAGCTATTTGCGCAAGTCGTAGGTCATAATTAACGCGTAAATGATTTCAAAAGGTGCGTTTAGATTTCGAAACGCATTAATTTATCTAGCGATCTACCCTACAGTGTACCCAGCCAGCCTCGGAACCCAATTTCGTATTGACATGGATATGTCTTTGCACTGGGGGGTCAACCAAAAATTTCCGTGACGCAAAATTTGTGTCACAATTTCAGTGTTTTGCACGTACAACCCAGCCGTTGCTAGGGGAATGGAACTTCCGCAGTTTTCATCGCACAGAAGTCGTTCGCCACTCGTTGGAAAGGGCTTGATTTATGTGATAAATGTTCACATCTCAAGCTACCAATTTCCCCCTCCTTACGTACCTGCCTGGCTACATTCCTAAACTAAGTTGATTGGACTATAAACAATATTAATAAGCCGGTTACAATATTCTTAACGTAAAGCAATAGCATCATTTACTCCACTCCATAGAAAACATTTTCATCCTCTTGACAACAGTCGACTGTTAGGCTTCTCTCCACAGTTATTTTCAACATTTCTAGAAGTAAACCGTTGTTTTGTTGGAATTAGTCGGAATGCGGCCCAGGGATTTGTTTAAAGTTAAAGGATTTGTTTACAACTCTCGAGGACAACCGTTATGAAATCCCCAATCAAAGACATATACATGTAACATGGTATCTGCTTGTAAAGCAGATAAAGTGGAACTCGTTGTTTTCTTCATCACCTTTTGTGTGCCCCAGCGTTCGGAGAATGATTGATTTGAGAAAATGAGATGCTTGGTAGAATTTACGTTGCGCATGCGTAGAGTGAGGTATTGAGTCAAGAACGATAAAACTGATAGGAGACCGTCTACCCCAAAATCCGCACATTCCCTGCAAATGTCATCCGAACCGGATGAAAACTTTGGAAAAAAAGCTTGTTACAAGGATTTGCGGACAAACGACAGACACACACACACACACAGACGCAGACACTGACTGACACAGAACCAACGTTGTTCAAAACTGGTCTAAAACGTAAAATATGAGATGGAATTTTGATTTTGGAGACCAAAAATTTTTTTCTCCCGAAAGTGAAAACATTGCTTCCACTACCTTTATGTAAACTTGGAAGCAATACACAACATAAACAAATAACAACACGGTACATTAACCCCTCAATTCGCAGTATCAGGAACCACGGGAGCAACTCCCAACCATTTCAACGAACGACGTAGGCAAAACCCCATTGTGGGAGAAGTCGGTTTTTCGACGGCAACTTTCCGAAGTGAAGAAGCGAGAGGTCCAGGCACTTCGGGGGGGCGGATGTTTTCGTTATGAGACCCTCAGCTTCGGAGTCCCGAACGATGATTCTTCCTCTGGAGCCCCCTAACTACGGACTTTATCGTCGGAACGGCGAGGGAAGTGTTGGGAGTTGAAGGACTAGAGTGGGGAGGGCTCTTTTGAGCTTAATGACGTCATAAAACCAGGGGTGTGAGGGTGAGGTGAGAGAAAGTTCCAGTCGTTGAGCATTTCCTCATGAGTGAAATTTTGAGACAGTTCGTTTGTTTTAGCGAGTTTTGTAGAAAATGTAGCTATTTTCATGGCTCGAAAATGTTGAAAGCTATACTGGGTGTTACACCTAAGTGACCTAAGTGACTGACACCGGTCAGGAGTCGATTCTACAACTAATTTCCGACAAAATTTGCCTATTAGAATTCTTTTAGAGGCTTGGTTTTCGAGGTACTTTACTTCTAATAGTTCTTTTGTGTTGTCGGCCTTACGTCACAAAAACGGCTCTAACTCACCAATTGTCTTCTCTCAAATTTCTCAAATCCGAGGATACCGTTGGAAAGAACGTTAAATTTCCTATCTCCCTGAGGGAAAACAAAAATTTTGTGAGTTGACGAAATGGATGAAAACTTGTCAAATCTTGAAAATCTCCACTTTTTTCAACCGCTCATAGGTCCCTGTGATCCAGCTTGTGAATGTTTGCCTGTAAACTTGAAAGTTTCGAGTGCAACCATTTGGACATTTAGAGAGGACAAACAAACAAAAAAACTTTTTGTGTAGTTAAAATGTAAAATTAATTAGTTAATATAGCCTAAGTTTTATTCCGGAACTTTCTTGTTAATTTGCGCCCAACAGCGCAGAAATGAGTACAACCATTCGGACATTTAGAGTGGACAAACCAAAACACTTTTTATATACCTAGTTAAAGTGTGAAATTCAGTTATAACGGAGTTTGAGAGATCTGTGAGCGTTACCATATGATTCAGCGTGAAAAAATACTTAGAAATCGGGCCCAAACTCTTAATTTTTTAGGGGGTTATTTATCACGAAAATCCTCGATTTCATTGGAAAATTCATGTTTTTCAACATATAAACACACTTTAACCTCCAGTTAGTAAAGTTAAATAAACATTGATTGACGATTACACCGTTGGAAAGCTGAAAGTTCGGGCAAGTTTTTCCTGCAACGCGTACGGTTATTTGCAATTTCGTTTTAATACACAACGCACAAAAAAAAAAAAAAAAAAAAACAGTAATTTTCAAAAAGTGAGAAACTCTCATGTTTATTCCATTTTTTCGCCTACATGACCTACAGTAAAAAGAATCCGAATACCTTGGGAAGATGAAAAATTTCGTTTTCTTTCCAAATTTAGTGATATGAGGTCGAAAACACGAAAAAAATTAAGAGCGAAAAACCGAAAATCGAGGGTTAAAAAAATGATTATAATAAATAACGAGGAACTTTTTGTTGGAAATTAGTTGTATAATCGATCTCTAGGAGGTTAACAATCTCAAGTGTGAACACCCTGTGTCGGGATTGTCAAACCAAAAAGTGTGCAATTCTCCGCTTCTGGTGCCAACCTAAATTGGCAACCGTCTTTTTTTTATGACACAATATGAAAATGAAAAATGAAATGAAAATGAAATTTATTCCCCCAACTTCAAAAGAATACATTTGCGGCAATGAATATGGAAGAAAAAGAAGTGTAAAACACTATTTGAATGATCAGATCCACTCAATTGACTAGAATTCCCCCACACCGTAGTACATTGTTGAACACCGATTTTTACATGGCTATCCGTTGGGAACTTGTGACTTCTTACACACTAGAAATAATCCGCACAAAAAGAGAGATTGCGCACAAAAAACCGCGAGAAACCAGATTTAACCTATAACAGTAAACAACTTGGATCATTGACTCCAAACATTACTCTATATTTAAATAATTTTGAATATGTTTTCACAAATAGAATGTCCCTGAGAAAAAAATCAACTGAAAACAATTTTTTTATATATGTTGATCTTTTATAATTTGTAGGGTTAGTTATAGTAGTGGGTGCTTTTCGCAGTAATAGAAAATGTGGCGTGGTGTACTTTTTAAACGTGACTGAGGAGTAGGCGTAGTAGGAGTAGTATTGCGTTGTAAAGCGAAAAGAATATGCACAATAATTGGACATAAGTGAGTAATTGAACAAATCCGGGTGCTTGTGCATAAACAAAAGAGCAGACTTGACATATAATCGGCCAACAGAGAAAACCTTAGTCATCGAGAATAAATCAGTTGTCGGAAATCTTTTAGGTTTTTTAACTATAATTTTAGGATCGCCTTTTGAGCTGCCACCGAAGGACGCAACAGCGATGGGAAGGCTCCACCCCACACAACTATGCCTAAGCTCAATATACTCTGTGTCAACGATTTGTATACAATTAAAAGAGAAACATAGCTGAGACTATTCCTGACACTGTAGTATACGTAAGCTATGTTCATTACTTTTTTAGCGAGAGACAGAACGTGTTCCTCCCATTTAAGATTATCATCCACAATATCGCCCAAGTACCTTGTAGAGGCCACTCTTTCCAATTTCAGGCATGAACGTGACTTTGAACCCCCATTATTGCAGCTGTGAACTACACTACATTGATTTTTTCGTTGATATTCACAAAAGCATTTTCTTGTTCCTTCACAACCGTCACCACTCGACACTTAGATTATAAATTAACAAATACTCCAAATGCCGGTACTTATTTAACTCGCCCAATCCATCACTACTCGAAACTATGAGGAAGTTTGGAGAAATAATTCAAACCATCAAACGCGGCGAGATAAATATGGCAATGGACATCAATGCATCTGACAATTTCAGTCGGGTTTACATTTTAAATCACTCAGCTCTTTTTTCTTTTTCAAATTTTCTATTGTACATAAAGTGGTTCATTTAATAAAATTGATGAGTCCACTTTCAGTTGAGCGTTGTTTCTATATAAAACCGCGTGTGAAACATCAAGGAAAGATCAGTTTCATTTGAGGTTGCTACATTGTTTGCGTTACTTAACAAAATTTATCATGTTGTTGGTGTATTTGACGTTTTTCGCGATCTGTGGCGAGCGTTTGGTTTTTTCACGGGATATTCCCATTTGCATTGACACTACCTGCGACAACGCGTTGAGCCTTAACTACGATGTGGACAGAGCTGTGTTGGACATGAACTACGAACTGGCGAAAAATGGTCAAAACTGGCTAAACGAAATCGATGTTAACGGATACAAAAGAAATTTTACCGTGCGGTTTGCACACAGTTTGTTACCTCTACCATCGTTTAAAGGCAGATTCGAAGCGTTTGGAAATTTCCTTTGTGATAAGTGCAAGGCGTCTTTCTTCACCAGACAATTAGATGCTAGGTACAGTGATATTTGGGGCTATAATAACCAGTGGTACTTGAATACAGACTCCGTTAACATAATACTCAACCCGAGCTATTCCTGGCAGTTCTACTGTGGCCAATTTACGATGAGACTTTTCAATATGGATTTGGCAGGACTATCATCAGAGTTCTATTTTCAACCAGTTTTAAGCTTTACTGTTACCAAAAATAACTCAACATGTGAGTTGGCGAATGATGACGTACACGTAACACTTGTTTCTACTGGAATGTCCCTTTTCGACCCTTATGATTTTCCCAGCTGGGTGATAACGAATGTATTGAAATCTTCAATCTTCGACTTAACGGACTTCCAGGATTCCGCTATCGATTCCGCAATGATCATCCCATATACTCAGATCATAAAAGACCACTTCGTGAGAAATTGGTGTCAGTACTATACACCATAATTTTCAAAATGTTCGTTACCGATAATTGTATGAGAAACCAATTAAAAAGTATACAGCCCGCAACCAATTTATTTGAACAATTCAGAACTTCAACTTCACCTCCCCGTCCCCATAGGTAGCAAAGGTAGCAATATGATCAAAAAGGTGAAGCCATCCTCCGTGGCCATATATGAGCGAAATTTACAAATTACATTTACATTAAATTGTTTTGAAATTTGAGCACTTTGGGTACCCAGAAACTATAAAATTCAAGTTCAGGTGTTATTGTCGGGATTCAGCCCAAAAGAAGATAATGAAATCACAACATTGCTGTCGATACAGTGACCATCATCAGAAGATCTAAACAGGTATTTGTACAGGTATTTGTTGTTCTTGGCTTTGGCCAACCAGGAAATTTGAGTTTAAATTTACAGTTTACTTCCGTTTTCGACGCTGTCCTCATTGGGTGCACAGCATTCAGTATGTTATATTTTACAGAATAATGTTGGGTTTTAGCTTTGCAGCGACCTTTTGTTTGCCAACCTTGGTGCCCTAACTGGTTGATTTTTTTGCCTGCAAACAATTAAGACTGAACATTAAGATTGAAAAACAGTTAATATTTTAGCAGGTGGGACCAGGGGGGGGGGTTGTGGGATACCCTATATATATATATATATATATATATATATATATATATATATATATATATATATATATATATATATATATATATATATATGAGTACTTCTTTAAAATTCCGTTATTTGTTGTTCTATTGCCTGAGATCTGATAGTTGAGGTTCATACAACTTGTCTACATTCCGTCCAAGTAGAAATGTTTTACGGGAGGCGAATGTATAGAAACAAATCGTTCCATCCGACGTCAACCAACCAAATCATCGTTAATCAATAGGAACTCGTAACGTTCCTTTCAATCCGCGATAATTCGGCTTATTGCAACGTTCAAATTCCCACCAGCCATTGAAAACGATTTGCGCTCAATTGAAATTCAGCTGATTAATCGACGCTGGTCTTATTCGGGTTCTCTCTCCTTTGACGGGTGGTAATTTCTACCTCCGTGGAGTTTACACTACCAATAATAAAGCGCCCTGTACTTTCACAGACTAAACGGATTTTCACGTATAATTTCACGAAAGCGGATGGCGAAACCACTAGCGCTACAGCGCGGCGGTGTGAAAGCGAAATTCTATGAACTCGAGAGTTGGACACTTGGGTATCAAGTTTATTTAAATCGTAATTGTTCTTAAATTTCCATTAACCTTATTACGAGTACGTGATAATTTTGCGTTTCATAATAATTTAAGATTATTGTGATGTTTTTTATGTTCCTGTTGATGAATTTCATGGATGGAATTGTTGAAGAATGGCATCCAGAAATTGGCCAGAAATTCAGACTATCTGGACCAGTGTACGCCAGATTTCTCGCCATCTTGGCGATCAAAGGTTGACAGTATGCCGTAAACGAGAGGAAACATTTTTGAATGAAATAGGACAAGATGAATTTCCGGGAGAAATATTTTAGGAGTTAGACACTCGGTAGTTCTACGAGATAGCAGGTCCATACTGCAGGGAATCTGATGAAATTCTGGATGCATATTACTTGAACTTTGAAGGCTTTAAATAATATTTTGAGACTTGGAGACAACTTGAATCTGAATCACAAGTGCACATTTGCACGCAATTGCAATTTTGCGTTTTTCACAATTGCATATTGAACACCAGGAATGACACATCTGCAACGGTTTAATTGGAAATATCTCCAAACTGGTTTGAGAATTTTAAAACTTGGAATTCTTCTAAAAGGAGATAATTCTATCGCGATCAACTACGACCTTCGAAAAGCAAAATGGTGACCTTTGATGTGTCGTAATTTCACAATTCTGACCTCAGATTCAATGCTTTCACCAATGTACACAAGGTCGCAGTCTTTACAACGTACATTATAGACGTTATATCGAGTATCTAATAATGATTCTTTATCTTTTACTCGGTGGAAATTATTGCTTATTTTAGTGTTGTACTTCTATGTTATCATCATATTATTTTTGGCAAATGTAGATTTTAATTTATTTTCCCATTATGGTGTGTTTGTTATAGAGATATACTGGGGTTTATGTAATAGGGTTATTACTATAAGGTACTACTTTTATATTTTATTTATGTTACTAGGTTTTTGATTCAGAATATATAGGTTACGTTATGATAGGTTTTTTCATGATCAGCTGAGTGACCTAACCTCTCATGTTCACCCTAGAAAGTTGAAATTTGATAGGGTGACACTTTGGGACAGTACGAGCTGATTGAAATTATGCGCTCTTTCCTGATCAGTACGGGCCTAATTTTGGTACTTCTATGCTGTAATTTTGCATACAGCCTCCGTAGTTACGAACACAGTCTGGGTATGATTATTTCAGCGGTATATGCACCGACTAACCCGAACAGGTGGAACCGTGCAACGCACGGGTAACCGGCTAGTAAATTATATAATGTGGGCTTTGAGTGTTTAAAGAAAATCTGGGTTTGGATGATATATATATATATATATATATATATATATATATATATATATATATATATATATATATATATATATATATATATATATATATATATATATATATACAAACACATACACACACACACACACACACACACAATTTTGTAAGTTTTATTTAAGTGTTTCCTACAACCACACACACACACACACATATATATATATATATATATATATATATATATATATATATATATATATACTAAGACATTTTCAATGTCAAAATAATCTTGAAAATTATACTATAACTGTTACGAATTATTTTATACTGCCACGGTTTCACGATCAGACATTAGGCTAAAAACCTACTTTCACAACATATATATATAGTATTTATATATCGAGTTATATACTCATTTGGACGCTAAGTAATTCCTCAAATCAGGATGTTATAATGTTGTAGAAGTAGATTTTTAGCCTAAACGGGTCAATTGGATATTTCCTTATGGCAATTTTTTTACGCAAAGAAAAAAACGTCACACAACCTATAAACAAGTTGGGTGTTGTTTTCTTTTGATTTTCACGTACAACCAAGCTGTTGCTGGGGAAATGAAACATCTATAGTTTTCACCGGACAAAAATTGTTCTCCACTCGTTGGAAAGCTCTCGATTTATCACGCTTTTCATTCGTACTTGTTCTTTTATTCATGTCGTAGTTTTATATTTATTTATGTTATAAATCACCTTTGAGATGTTGTGGGCCAAACTTTAGTGTGCAAATTCGTTTGCAGGCCGCGTTTAAACGTTGTGCATTTTAAAGTGAAATTCATAATTTTTAGTGATAGATATCAGACATGAAATAGTACGACAATGTTATTATAATACAATTTATTAAATTAATAAAATGAAAAGAAAAAAAAATTAAAAAATGTATGTACAAAATTCTGCTGAAAACGCTTGCATACGAGTCTGCAACACATTGGAACATTTCATGTCTTCAATTGCAGACGCGTAGGTATGTGTAGCAGACTCGTATGCAATCAGAAATTAACAAGCGGTTGCAATCATGTTCACAATATCAATTATTGAGAATGATCACCTGTGTGTAAACAATAATTCAAATAACCATGCTCATAACTGCGATTGTTGGCCACGCACTTCGCAGTAGTTAACATAATATGATTGGATAAATCGAGAGCTTTCGAACGAATGGTGAACGAATTTTGTGGGATGAAAAACGACGAAGTACCATTTCCCTAGCAACGTCTCGGTTGTAAGCGGAAATCATCAGAAATTGAGCATATTTCGTTACGTAACGTAACGTGACATAACGAAAATTTGGTTGTGTGCCATAGCAAAGACATGAAATGTCAAAAATACGTACGGCATTATAATTAAACCGTTAAATTTGGAATTTTTACAAACTACAAAAGTTAAATAGCCACCCCGAAATCGATGAGACACTTGAGTTGAATTTCGGAAACTAATTCATTGATGTTTGGATCAGTTCCACTCATACAATGACGTAAAGAATTTTCCAATGTATCATCAGTCAGCCTTGTACGATGTTTTGATTAATTCACTTTCATCAATGAAAAGAACTGTTCGCATTTATAAGTACTGCCAAACAGACAAATCAATTTTATTGCAAATTTTCTAAGCTGCGGAAATGGTCTTCTTGGAGGTATTTTTTTTTTTTTTAGAAATCGCACAACTCCACGTCTTCAAATTTAGATTTTAGGAGTGAGTTTTCTTGAATCATGATCAACTCCATTTGCAAGTGTATTGGAGCATTTTGTACATTAGTTTTTGTTGGAGTAGCGAATAAATTGAAACATTCTTCCATGTTTTTGTAATCGCTAAATTTGATTGAAAATTGCTCCGACAGTAACTTGAGTTTTTCAGCATATTGAGCATAAGCAATATTTTCATTCGCAGAGAGCGTGGTGAAATGGTAACTATTACCAGAAAGCATATGTGCCTCCCATAAGCGGAGAAAATAAGATTATAAGAAAATATGAAATTTATTAATTTTATAAAATAAGAAAATATAATTAGTGAGCACTCAAGATGCACACAAAGTCACAAAGCAAATTGACGGCACTAGCAGTTCGCTAGGATATCGCTTGTCGAACTTATCAACTCGGTAGCTCAAACAGAACTGAAGATCGGGCCATCCACCCGCTTATATAGGCAAAATGAAGGAATGATCTACAATCGTCTAGTGTAGAACAATCTTTTGTTCCGCCGCCAGTGAGGCGGCAAACATCAACGGCTCACTTTCTGACGATCACCGCCACTCGGCTTGATCGCTCACTTGATTCTATTAGTATGAGTAAGTAGTGCATTTTTGGTTTATTATTTCCAATAATCGCATAGATGCTAAGGGCCAAAAACGGGCGAAAAAGTGTCTTTTTCGAGGCTTTGAGTGTTAGACTTACGTAGGCGCGCACGCCTGGCACGCTTGGCAGGTGGTCACGGTGGGCCGTGAGGGGGGTGAGCGGGGGTGGTGAGAGGTGGCGCCGCGACACCTTGTGGTGGCTGGGGTGACAGGGGCGTAGCAGAGGGGTGTAGGAGAATGGATATTTATTACTTTTACGTGTTATACCCATATAATACGCCTCGCCAACCTGAGGGGGGTACGGCATTAGGGGCATAGTGGAGTAGCAGAAAGGCCTCCGGGGCGTATCGGAACGGATATAATATAAATATATTTTATTACTTTTACCCCATATAACATTTAACCTACCTTGAACACATTAGTATATTTAGTATATTATATCATACTTTGGTATGTTACATAAATAATTGATCCAGCCCATCTAAAATCTTTCGTTCTCCTTCTTCCCAAAATCTTCTCAGATAGTTCGAAGCAAATCGTTTTTAAATTAAAATTGAATTACATGGGCAGGTTGGAGTCTGAACCCTCTGGCTGAATAGCTGTTTACTAATATTTCTGCCTAGGTAAGTGGGGTGTCGTCACCCAAGTTATTTCGGACGCAGAATCGACTGGGATATGTCCCAGATGCTTTTGGAATCCAGTGTACCTACGGTTTTAGTTTGATTCCTATAGAAATTAGCTCCGTGGATTGAATGAGACCACTCGGGTGGCTGTACGATCATCCATTTGCTCCCCATCGAGAGCGCAGCCTGTAACGCGAGAACAGAGGTGGATACTAGAAAAGAGACTGGCGAAAGCCCCAGAGCATGCTGGTTACTATAGCTGGCTATCTGTGTTATAAATGAATATAGTAAACAATGCCGCTTGTTTTGTTGTCAATTGTGTGTCAATAATTATTTTATGTTTTCTAATTCTTATTTTACTGAACCGGAAGTCTAGTCTTACCATCCCAGGCAATTATCCTGCATTGCAATAGCAATTGTATCATACAATAGTATATCAGTTTTATTTTGGCTTTCAGTAATCATTGTATTCTATTATTAAACACATCATTGTACTTTTCACTTTTATCGAATGTCAAAAAAGATGAATGGTAATATAGCCTAAGTTTTATTCCGGAACTTCCTTGTTAATTTGCGCCCAACAGCGCAGAAATGAGTGCAACCATTCGGACATTTAGAGTGGACAAACCAAAACACTTTTTATATACCTAGTTAAAGTGTGAAATTCAGTTATAACGGAGTTCGAGAGATCTGTGAGTGTTACTATTTGATTCAGCTTGAAAAAATACGTAGAAATCAGTCCCAAACTCGTATTTTCTTTGGGGGTCGTTTTTCACGAAAACCCTCGGGTTTTCCAACATATAAACATACTTTTATCCCCCAGTTAGCAAAGGAAAATAAAAATTGATTGGTGATTATACCGTTGAAAAGCTGAAATTTTGGTTTTTTCACGCTACGCGTACAGTCATTTGCAATTTCGTTTTAATACTTAACGCACCTTTAAAAAGTGAGAAATTTTCTTGTTTATTCCACTTTTTTGCAAAGAATCCAAATACCTTTGGAAGATGGAAAATTTTATTTTCTTTCCAACGATATGTTTATTTTCAAGTTAACATTGTATGTAAGAGGGAATGTGGCCATGTTAGTGACATGAGGTCGAAAACACGAAAAAAAATTTAAAAGTAAAAAACCAAAAATTTAAAATAAAATGAAATAAAACTCGGCCCTTCGGGCCTCGCAAGGCCCCCCCCCCCACCCTGTACCCCCGGTCGCTTTCCGCTTTGAGCCTTCGGCTAAAATGCTAAAAGATGGAAAATGCTTTCTTCCCGCTAATTCGTAATCGTAAATAAATTTAAAACTAAGACATACATATTTTAATAACAGAAATTAGAAGAGAGTGCCTAGGTAGGTAATTTTCTGTTATGGTGCGCGTCTACAATTACTATAACCAAAATTAACTTCTCAAACAAGTGACAACAAAACAAGTGGCATTGTTTACTATATCCATTTATAACATAAATAAATATAAAACTACGACATGAATAGAAGAGCAAGTACGAATGAAATGCGTGATAAATTGAGAGCTTTCCAACGAGTGGGGAACGATTGTTGTCCGGTGAAAACTAAAGAACTTTCATTTCCCCAGCAACGGCTTGGTTGTACGTGAAAATAAAAAGAAAATGTCTTCAGTTGCAGACACTCGTATCATCAGATTTTAACAAGCGGTTGCAATTATGTTCACAATATCAATTATTGAGAATGATCACCTGAGTGTACACAATGCTCATAACTCAGCTTGTTGGCCACGCGCTTCGCAGTAGTTAACATAATACGGTTGGAAAAATCGAGTTTCGTGGGATGAAAACGACGAAGTACCATTTCCCTTGCAACGGCTCGGTTGTAAGCGGAAATCATCAGAAAACCAACCGTAACGCTTTTTTTTAACGCTTTTTGTTAACGCTTTTTTCGTTTATGTGCCAAAGTAAAGGCATAAAATGTCAAAAATTTGGTACCACATCCGCGTAATTTTTTTTGCTAGTTAGTCCAAAGTTTACGTGACACATCCGCGTAACGATTTTCGCTAGTTAGTCAAAGGCTAATGCGTCTTCCATGCTAAAAAAAAAAATGAAATAAATAACTAGGAACTTTTTGTTGGAAATTAGTTGTATAATCGATCTCTAGGAGGTTAACAATCTCAAGTGTGAACACCCTGTGTCGGGATTGTCAAAGCAAAAAGTGTGTAATTCTCCGCTTCTGGTGCCAACCTAAATTGGCAACCGTCTTTTTTTTTATGAAACAATATGAAAATGAAAAATGAAATGAAAATTAAATTTATTCCTCTAACATTACAAGAATACATTTGCGGCAATGAATATAGAAGAAAAAGAAGTGTAAAACACTATTTGAATGATCAGATCCACTTAATTGACTAGAATTCCCCCACACCGTAGAACATTGTTGAACACCGATTTTTACATGGCTATCCGTTGGGAACTTGTGACTTCTTACACACTAGAAATAATCCGCACAAAAAGAGAGATTGCGCACAAAAAACTGCGAAAAACCAGATTTAACCTATAACAGTAAACAACTTGGATCATTGACTCCAAACATTACTCTATATAAATACTTTTGAATATGTTTTCACAAATGGAATGTCCCTGAGAAATAAGTCAACTGAAAACAATTTTTTTATGCTGATCTTTTATAATTTTTAGGGTTGGTTATAGTAGAGGGTGCTTTTCGCAGTAATAGAAAATGTGGCGTCCTGTACATTTTAAACGTGACTGAGGAGTAGGTATAATATTTTGCGTAGTAAAGCGAAAAGAATATGCACAATAATTGGACATAAGTGCGCAATTGAACAAATCCGGATGCTTGTGCATAAACAAGAGAGCAGACTTGACATATAATCGGCCAACAGAGAAAACCTTAGTCATCGAGAATAAATTAGTTGTCGGAAACCTTTTAGGTTTTTTAACTATAATTTTAGGATCGCCTTTTGAGCTGTCACCGAAGGACGCAACAGCGATGAGAAGGCTCCACCCCACACAACTATGAAAAAGCTCAATATACTCTGTGTCAACGATTTGTATACAATTAAAAGAGAAACATAGCTGAGACTATTCCAGACATTGTAGTATACGTAAGCCATGTTCATTACTCTTTAAACGAGAGACAGAACGTGCTCCTCCCACCTAAGATTTTTATCCACAATGCCGCCCAAGTACCTTGTAGAGGCCACTCTTTCCAATTTCAGGCATGAACGCGACTTTGAACCCCCATTATTGCAGCTGTGAAGTACACTACATTGATTTTATCGTTGATATTCACAAAAGCATTTTCTTGTTCCTTCACAACCGTCACCACTCGACACTTAGATTATAAATTAACAAATACTCCAAATGCCGGTACTTATTTAACTCGCCCAATCCATCACTACTCGAAACTATGAGGAAGTTTGGAGAAATAATTCAAACCATCAAACGCGGCGAGATAAATATGGCAATGGACATCAATGCATCCGACAATTTCAGTCGGGTTTACATTTTAAATCACTCAGCTCTTTTTTCTTTTTCAAATTTTCTATTGTACATAAAGTGGTTCATTTAATAAAATTGATGAGTCCACTTTCAGTTGAGCGTTGTTTCTATATAAAACCGCGTGTGAAACATCAAGGAAAGATCAGTTTCATTTGAGGTTGCTACATTGTTTGCGTTACTTAACAAAATTTATCATGTTGTTGGTGTATTTGACGTTTTTCGCGATCTGTGGCGAGCGTTTGGTTTTTTCACGGGATATTCCCATTTGCATTGACACTACCTGCGACAACGCGTTGAGCCTTAACTACGATGTGGACAGAGCTCTGTTGGACATGAACTACGAACTGGCGAAAAATGGTCAAAACTGGCTAAACGAAATCTATGTTAACGGATACAAAAGAAATTTTACCGTGCGGTTTGCACACAGTTTGTTACCCCAACTATCGTTTAAAGGCAGATTCGAAGCGTTTGGAAATTTCTTTTGTGATAAGTGCGAGGGGTCTTTCTTCACCAGACAATCAGATGCTAGTTACAGTATGTTTTGGGACTCCAATAACGAGCGGTACTTGAATACAGACTCCGTAGACATAATCCTCAACCCGAGCTATTCCTGGATGTTCTTCTGTTCCAACTTTACGATGAGACTTTTCAATATGGATTTGGCAGGACTATCATCAGAGTTCTATTTTCAACCAGTTTTAAGATTTACTGTTACCAAAAATAACACAACATGTGAGTTGGCGAATGATGACGTAGACGTAACACTTGTTTCTACTGGAATGTCCCGTTTTTACGATACAAATTTTCAAAGCTGGGTGATAACGAATGTATTGAAATCTTCAATCTTCGACTTAACGGACTTCCAATATTCCGTTATCGATTCCGCAATGATCATCCCATTTAATCAGATCATAAAAGACCACTTCGTGAGAAATTGGTGTCAGTACTATACACCGTAAATTTTCGAAATGTTCGTTACCGATAATTGTATGAGAAACCAATAAAAAAGTATACAACCCGCAACCAATTCATTTGAACAATGCAGAACTTCAACTTCACCCCCCCGTCCCCGTAGGTAGCAAAGGTAGCAATATGATCAAAAAGGTGAAGCCATCCTCTGTGGCCATATATGAGCGAAATTCACAAATTATATTTACATTAAATTGTTTTGAAATTTGAGCACTTTGGGTACCCAGAAACTATAAAATTTAAGTTCAGGTGTTATTGTCGGGATTCGGCCCAAAAGAAGATAATGAAATCACAACATTGCTGTAATCATTTTGTCCTTTGACGTTTCGGTCGATACAGTGACCATCATCAGAAGATCTAAACAGGTATTTGTACAGGTATTTGTTGTTCTTGGCTTTGGCCAACCAGGAAATTTGAGTTTAAATTTACAGTTTACTTCCGTTTTTGACGCTGTCCTCATTGGGTGCACAGCATTCAGTAAGTTATATTTTATAGAATAATGTTGGGTTTTAGCTTTGCAGCGACCTTTTGTTTGCCAACCTTGGTGCCTTACCTGGTTGATTTTTTTGCCTGCAAACAATTAAGACTGAACATTAAGATTGAAAAACATTTAATATTTTAGCAGGAGGGACGGGGGGGGGGGGGGGGGGGGTTTGTGGGATACCCTATATATATGAGTACTTTTTTAAAATGCCTATATTAGTTGTTCTTTTGCCTGAGATCTGATAGTTGAGGTTCAAACAACTTGTCTACATTCCGTCCAAGTAGAAATGTTTTACGGGAGGCGAATGTATAGAAACAAATCGTTCCATCCGACGTCAACCAACCAAATCATCGTTAATCAATAGGAACTCGTAACGTTCCTTTCAATCCGCGATAATTCGGCTTATTGCAACGTTCAAATTCCCACCAGCCATTGAAAACGATTTGCGCTCAATTGAAATTCAGCTGATTAATCGACGCTGGTCTTATTCGGGTTCTCTCTCCTTTGACGGGTGGTAATTTCTACCTCCGTGGAGTTTCAACTACCAATAATAAAGCGCCCTGTACTTCCACAGACTAAACGGATTTTCACGTATAATATCACGAAAGCGGATGGCGAAACCACTCGCGCTACAGCGTGGCGGTGTGGAAGCAAAATTCTATGAACTCGAGAGTTGAACACTTGGGTATCAAGTTTATTTAAATCGTAATTGTTCTTAAATTTCCATTAACCTTATTACGAGTACGTGATAATTTTGTGTTTCATAATAATTTAAGATTATTGTGATGTTTTTTATGTTCCTGTTGATGAATTTCATGGATGGAATTGTTGAAGTTTGGCATCCAGAAATTGGCCAGAAATTCAGACTATCTGGACCAGTGTACGCCAGATTTCTCGCCATCTTGGCGATCAAAGGTTGACAGTATGCCGTAAACGAGAGGAAACATTTTTGAATGAAATAGGACAAGATTAATTTCCGGGAGAAATATTTTAGGAGTTAGACACTCGGTAGTTCTACGAGATAGCAGGTCCATATTGCAGGGAATCTGATGAAATTGGGGATACATATTACTTGAACTTTGAAGGCTTTAAATAATATTTTGTGACTTGGAGACAACTTGATTCTGAATCACAAGTGTAAGGTTTTTCACAATAAAATTGCATATTCAACACCGGGAATGACACATTTGCAACGATATAATTGGAAATATCTCAAAACTGGTTTGAGAATTAAAAACTTGCAATTCTTCTAAAATACGATAATTCTATCGTCTGTAAATAGTAAAATGGTGACCTTTGATTCGTCGTAATTTCACAATTTTGACCTCAGATTCGGATGCAGCACATTTTCAAAAAACCCCTAGTAATAATTTTCAGCTCAAGAGACCGTTTAATTTGGCCAACAGGAAGATCGAGCGTGGCGTAGTAGTGCAAGGGAGGTGAACAAATATCAGCCAAAAATGTTTCGAACAATTCCTCATCTTGCTGATGACGCGAATTGAACTAATGAACTAGTAAACGTTCCGTTTACCAATGAACACTGAATTAAAAGTTTCTACCAATGACCGTAGTGTAATTTTTTTGATTTGCAAGGGACAAGTTTGTCGCTGCTTCATCTCCCATATTGTATATCAACGTCGTTACCTGTTTTTCTTCAGATTGTTCATCCAGGTATGATGCATGTCTGTAGCGTTCAAACCGCATTAACCATCTCTCCCATAGTTGTGGCTTATTGAAATCAAAGGGCACTGGTGGAGTGAAAATGAACGACGTGGATTCTCGGGTTGGTTCTGAACTGGGTTCCGACGGAAATTCTTGCTTTCGCCTAGGAATCATAATCTAAAATCGTAGTTAACACCGAATTTTTTTTTAAACTCTGAAAACAAGACATCGCTGCCACCATGTAGTATAACTGTCAAGAATAGATTGCTTACGCTTACGTGAATACACCAATAAATCGCACAGACAATTTTATTATACTGTGACACAATAGCAACATAATAAATTAGTAATCCTTCCAACTTTGAATATATTCCTAGTAACGATTTTTTCTTCTCCGTCGCCATCATCAGATCACCTGGTTGATAATTATTTATGACTGTCTAGGCACGCAACCACACAATACTTTGTGTGCGTATTATAAAGTAATATACCTAATTATATTAAGAGTAAGATATACAGAAGAGTTTGTTGAACGATAATTTCAAGGTGACTATATTTGTCTCCTCTGTCTACACGTAACTCCGCAACATGTGATTATAAATTATTACTGGATAAGTACTTGTGACACTACATCTCCCCCTCTATTTTTTCCCCTTCAATCTTGATACCTGGATGGCCTCACCATGACCCTTGTAGATCTTCGGTTTGTAGGCTGGTTGTAGTCTGGCTGATGATGAGCTTCTTCGTCTATAACATTGTCGTTTGGCCCTACTCGAGGTCTAACTAGTAAGTGCCACCGATTTCTCCTAATCTCAACTCCGTTGTCCAAAGTGACCAGGTAGGACCGAGGGTAGACAGATTTAGCACTAATAGTTCCACTTGTTTTCAGATCTTTCACCCATACATTTTCACCGATCGATAATGGTGGTAAGTCCTTCACTCCTATTCTCCCATCAAAATTTCTCATCATTCGATTTTTTATTTCCACGTCTCGTTCGTTGTCTTCGGTTACTCTTCGGAAATCATTTATTGATGGAAGAGTAGATCTCAACTTTCTTCCATATAACAGCTCTGCCGGGGATAGGCCCGATTCCAGCTTAGTCTTCCTGTAGGCTAATAAGCCAAGATTTGGGTCTGGGCATTTTAGGAGTATTCTCTTAGCAATATAAACAGCATTTTCCGCTTCTTCGTTTGATTGTGGAAAATATGGACTGGAGGACGGTCCATATCTACCCCACACCTGACACCATGAGAAGTAATATACCTAATTTACATTTAGAGTAAGATATATACAGAAGAGTTTGTTGAACGATAATCTCAAAGTGAATATATTTGTCTCCCCTGTCTACACGTAACTGCGCAATTATTACTGGATAAGTACTTGACACTACACGTATTAGTTGCACTCTTACACGTCTCTGTACTGTAACCACATATTTTGTTTGTATGATAAAAAATTTCAAGGAAAGAACTCTTCAGCGAAAGGAAAGCGAGTGTATTTTGTCTGGCTCAAATCCCATTCAGGCACACCAGGAAATGAAATTGCTGATGCGGCTGCTAAACGAGCTACAAACCAACCACTGGAAGCACCTCAACACATCTTCCCGCACACGGATTTGTACTGGAACATACGATCAAGATATATGAAGGAATGGCAAACTTTTCATTGCACGTACCCGAAAGGACGGAACTATGTTGGCATGTTCCCCGAAGTGGAAAAACGACCATGGTTTTCCAGTATCGGCGAGGAAAAACAAAAAAAATACTTCAAAACTATTTCTCGGCTGAGGACTGGCCACGGTATTACCAACAAATACCTCCATATGATCGGCAAAGTACAGTCCCCGGGATGCCCCGGAAGAAATAGAAACACTAGAGCACGTCATTTTCAACTGCCCCCACTATGAAACTCCACGACAACAATCGTTCTACGCCATACCACGAGAAGCAGAGCAACCAATCAACATCCACCCCCATCACAGATACTGCGCTGTTCATGAGGAAGGAATGAAGCCGGGGCTTCGAGGGATGGATCCCTTAACCCTGTACGGTCGTAACTGCCTACCGAACCCCGCAGAGCCTCCAACCCTCACGATGGATCCCCCCCACCATCCCTTAATGCGTCGCGCCATCAATCACACGAAGGCTGAAGCGGTTTTCTCTGCCTGCGTTTTGATGGGAGGGGAAGACGAGTCTCAAACCCTTAGGCGCGCATCAGTCGGGATTTGCGATGTTCGGAATCCCTTTCCAGGCGTTAACGCTGGGTAACCTGGAGTTAGAATCAGAACAGCCATAACTCACATGTTTCCACTCAACAATGCGGTTGGAGGTTTAACCCTCTAATCATCTGTTTGTGTCTACGGTCCCATTCTCTTTGTGTAATCAATGGAATCATCGTTTTGCCCTGTAATACTGTGTAGCAGAAGCTTTTGATTCGAACGACAATCGCCATTAAGGCCTCGAAACTGGTGTCAAAACTGCCGTTGTGTAAATTTTACGTATCCCCGATCGGGCCATACCCTTTTGTTTATGCTTTTTGTAAAATTTGAATATTATACCAGACATACCTGCTGAATGTTGACATGGATATGTCTCTGGGCAGTGTTGCCACATCGAAAATAATCAGTTCGTACATGGTGTAAAAATTTTCGTGCGTATATTCGTACGCGTCTCAAACCTTAGGGGCACATCCGTCGGGATTTGCGATATTCGGAATCCCTTTCCCAGTCGTTAACGCCGGGTAACCTGGAGTTAGAATCAGAACAGCCATAACTCACATGTTTCCACTCAACAATGCGGTTGGAGGTTTAACCCTCTAATGATCTGTTTGTGTCTACGGTCCCATTCTCTTTGTGAAATCAATGGAATCATCGTTTCGCTCTGTAATACTGTGTAGCAGAAGCTTTTGATTCGAACGACAATCACCATTTAGACCTCGAAACTGCCGTCAAAATCTTGGTGTCAAAACCACCGTTTTGTAAATTTTACGTATCTCCGATCGGACCATACCTACCCTTTTGTTTATGTTTTTTTTTTTTTTTTAAATTTGAATATTATACCAGACATACCTAGGGTGGAGGGACCATTGATTGACATCTCACCAAGAAGTTTCAATAATAAGGCATTTGAATGTTTTACGGGCTTGATCCATTTGAATTTTGAGGCAAAATACCTTTCCAGTAAAGTATAAAGGCGGGAAAAGTTGTCAGGCGGGCTTTTTTGAGATCTGGAGTAGGTTTCCCAACAGAATCTGCTGTTTCTTGTGATTTTGCTCCGGAGGTAAGCGTTTTATTTTGCTTCATCACGCCCTCCACATTTTCAAATTCGATTGTTCCCATGGTTTTTCTCAATCAGTACTTTGTGTAGATTGCATTTATGCTGTCATTTTTTGGAAATAATCAAAGATAACATGTGAAAATGTAAATGTCAATTACTAGTTCCCAAACTGATTCTCCCCTCAGTGATTGACAGTGCTGTCAATATGGATCTCTTTCGTTGCTGTCATTCGTTCTTTATTTTTTATATTTATATAAATACATAGCAACTCACAAGCTGCTAGTTTACCATTAGAATCGCATTGTGCTTCTGATATCCAGAAAACATTGTACCTATTTTGTGACGAAACATCCGGTGATATTTTCAACTTTTTCTTTATGAATACCCATATTAATTTTGAATTTAGATTAATAAAACTAAGTTCAAATGCTCAATTTATCTTTAAAATTTTGGAATACAATTTGTTGATATAAGGAATCATTTTTTATTGAAGAAGAACTGCTGTGTCAATCATAGGGTGTCAATCACAGGGTGTCAATCACAGGTACAACAAAAAATGTGGCTGTCAAATACTGGGTCAAAAAATTTCGACAAAACGAATTTATGATGTTTGGTGGATTGAATTAATGCTTTTTCGATACCAAGCAATTTGAGGACATCCTGATGTAGCAATGGATGTAAGCTTCAAGTTTGAACAAACGAAAAAACATTAATTATTGCAAACAAACAAAACAACTTAATTGCTTGTCAATATCAAAATGCCTCTTAAGGTGTCAAACACTGACCCCTCCACCCTAAATAAAATTAAAATAATCATTAAAAATATAGGTGATCAGGTTACCTAATGATTAATGTTTATTGTATGTTTATGTGTATTGTTGGTAAGTGGGGGGATTAAATGTTGGCAATTTTGTCGATATACTGCAAAGGTGTCGGATTAAGTTGGTTTGAAAAGGGAGAACTAGGGTTAGGTTAGAAGATGGTGATTGGAAGAAGGAGATTGGGAATGTGGAAATTTGAGAAGGCGTACAGGGGGGTACGGGGGGTTAAATGCGGCGTCCTAACGCTTTTCGAATAAGCTCCTTTCTCGTATCATTGGTGCAGGAAACGACGGGTAACTGTGGGAATAGAGGGGTTGAGGGAGGGGGGGGGGGGGTCAGAGGGCTTATCCCTAACATTGATGAAGGGACCCCCTCCAGTCCCTATCGCCCTGTCCCTATCACACTATCGCGAAGGGCTATGAAGAGGATCGGAGACCCCTCTATGTTCAACCCTATCACGCTTTCACGAGGGGGTGTGGCAGGGGACGTTTCAATTTCCCAATATTACCTTGATAGGCTTCCCCTGAAACGGCAGACCCCCTCATTTTTCACCGAGAAGGTACCAATTTTTACTTTCTCAACACCCAAAGGGGACCAGCAACTCCATCATAAAACATACCTATTAAATCACCAATTGGTTCTGTTTGGCTTATTTTATTCAGTATCTGATGATACTTTTTAACCATCTATCAACTAAACAGTATCTAGTTGGAATTTTCCGGATTTCCATATGGTTTCTCTGGTCATTTCATATTGAAAGGAAGTTGCGATACAGAGAAGACACTTTTGAGTTGTGCGAACTCATCGATAAGAGCGTTAGATAGGATTGCTAGACGTACTATAATCTTTAGTATCATACTATGTTTTGGGAAAGAATACTATCCAACAGAAAAAAACGTCTGCCAAGCGTTAGATAGGATTGCTAGACGTACTATAATCTTTAGTATCATACTATGTTTTGGGAAAGAATACTATATACTATATAAAAAACGTTTGCCAAGTTGGGTGGGAGTATAGCTACCTCACATATTGAAACATGGGCGTATAGAATTAGTTGAAGAACAAAGTTTGAGTTGCAATGATTGATAAGTCGACGTTATAAGAAATTAACATTTGCGCATGCGCTCAGACTACTATTAATCCAATGGCAATGAAATTTATAGGGGATTTATGCGGTCTAGGAGCTAAACCGCACAATCATTGAAAATTTCATAAAAACCGGTCCATTATTAGTCTCGAAGATTTGTATGTGTCTCATCAATTATAGTTTTGAATTTTCGCTATTGGTATTACCCCAACAATCGCGACATAATTCATAGATAATTTTCCTAGAACATAATCTATCTACTCCCTGAATTTTAATGAAATCGGACTAATAGATGATAAGAAATCGGCCTTATAATGTATTAACGTTTGCGCTTGCGCACAAACTCATATTTATGTAACAGCAATTAAACTTATAGGGGACCGTCTAGAAGCTATCCCGCACCATCCCTGAAAATTTCATCAAAATCGCTCCATTAGACTCGGAGCTTTGCCTGTGTCAATCGATCTTAGTTTTGCGCATGCGCAATTATTATTACTCTACCAATCGCAATGTAATTTATAGGGCGTTTTTCTATAACGTATACCCAATCACCAACCGAGTACGAACGCAATCGGACCAACAGATGATAAGAACTCGACGATATGAGAAATTCACGTTTGCGCATGCGCACAGGCTGCTGTTGATTCGACGGCATTGAAAATTATAGGTGACCGTAGAAACTGATACGCACAATACCTGAAAATTTAATCGGAATCGGACTGAAAGTTGGTATAGTTTTTGGCGTGATAAGGATTTACCACAGACCGAGAGACAAACAGACAGGCAGAGAGACAGATAGACACTAGACAGACAGACAAACAGTGACGGAACCAACCAAAGTAGATCAGCAAGCTCTGAAACGCAAGAAAGAAATGGGAATTTTGATTTTGGAGGACAACAATTTTTTCGACTTCAATCACGAACACAAATTATCCTTAACTTCGGTAGTGAGGAAGCAAAATTTATGTTACCACAAAATACTGTATCTTTGAGCTTTTGAAAAATCCGTCTTGATTATTGATCATGCTGAGTTTTCATACCTAGTGGAAGTCGAACATTTTAAGAACAACAAGAAAATGTAAAAACTGGTCAAAAAAAGTGACAAATAGCATTATCAAAAGCAACATAACATTTTAACATAATCAAAAAATTTTGAATTTTTCGACATTGTCGTCAATATATTGATATATTTACCGGGAAGTTGTATATTTTCTTATAAACGTGATGTGATGAAAATGTTGTTGCATTGATAATGTGAATTCCTAGTTTTTTCCCCTCTCTTTTTAAGTGTTGCAACTCTTTGTGAATATTGTGTCCACATTTGGTGGCCCTCCGTGGTGTTATTGGTTGCCACTCCTTTTAGCTGAGATATCGCTTGCTGCAGATCATTCCTATCATATTTACATACCCTAGTCCGCCAGGTTTGGTCCATGTCTACACTGCCACTGACAACCTGGACATCCAGAATTATGGCAGATCTATCGGGCTTGATCGAACGATATCTGGCTACTTGCCCCAGTCACTCTGCATGTGATATAGTCTCTCCCTTCCGACATCCCAATCACACTAGATGACAAAGCACCTGCTATCTGCTTGACAACCGCATCGTGACGTAAAATGCGGCCACCATGAATACGAGGACGCTGCTGCACCACATGGGGGATTCAGAGCACTGTCGGAGTTCTTTACCATCTACTGACTCACGCAGTGCAGCAATGAAATCAGCAGGTGAGCTGAGTTTTGGAGCAGTTGGTGTTGCTCGATCACACCACAACAACTGCTACCAGACAAAGTCAAGGTCAGCAACAGTGCAGACAACCTCCCAGCTCGAGCCCCTAACGCAAGCAGGCACTGGCTGCGTAATGATGGCATGCTGGCTGAGAGAGAGAGACAATACCGAGCCCACCGGCCTTGACCGGTGCATGAATATAAGCACTTGGGACACCAGGTGGGAAGCCTAGCCAAGAGCGCACTGCAGAGCCAACTTCATGATCTAACTCTAGCAGCCTCCCCGCAGTAAGTCCACCTAAGACTAACCCATAGGTTAGCTTTTGCAGTAGGTATGTGCGAAGGAGGCAAAACTTCTGCAGTGTGTGTGGCTTCAATGGAGCCTCGGTGACACGAGCTAGAGATCCACCAACGTCTACACGGCTTGTGGCAATGGTGGCGACACCCATGAAGTCAACTCCAAGGTACCGCCAAACCTCCAGCATGGATAGGATGGGGATGGGTGACTGTCCTATGACAAAACACTCCTCATTCACCACCTTCACCTGATGAGGGACCAAATAGAATGATCCACACTTACCTGGGTTAGCCACCAGACCACACCTGGCTAGCTGCTCAGCAAAGGCATTGAGGGGGATCTGCAAGCCCGGGAAGATATCACCAGCAAAAGCCAATCCACGTACTCGCAACCCAGGGGCGAGATCAAACCCTATTTCAGCTGGCAGCTTACCCAATGCCATTTCCACGACCCGGTTGAAGAGGAGTGGCGACAGAGTACCCTGCACCTCAATGACAACATCCCCTGACATCTTGCCTTGTGCCACGAGGACCGTCACACCTTCATGAACAGGCAACATACTCAATTAAATGAGCAGGTGCCTCGATACCGCAAAGACCATCGGTCAGGGCAAAATGGCCTCAGTATCAAAGGCGACGTCCAGAGCGGCTGGATGGAGCTGCCATTTCTTGATACGGTCCTGCAAAATGACAGTTTGGAGAACTGTTAGGTTCTCCGCTGTGCCATGCGCTGGCCAAAATGCTCTCTGAATGCCACCAATGACACCAGCCATTCGGAAGCAAGATGCAAATGCAAATCCATTGAAAATGGATCCATGCAAATGCATGAATCTATTGAAAGTGGCGGAAAACTAACGACGATATTGAAACTGTAAAAAAAAAAAAAAAAAAAAAAAAAAAAAAAAAAAAAAAAAAAAAAAAAAAAAAAAAAAAAAAAAAAAGTATATATATATACGTTTTTCTCGTCTTTGAAATTCATACCTACTTAACGAAAACTCGGCATACAAATTGCTCACATTTTAAATTAAATCTACATTTCTACATCAATTTAATACGAAAATTAACCAAAATGCGCTCATGCACACTTAAAAAACAATGACAAATGACTTTATAGGGGCATTTCCTTTCATCACACTCTTCCTTCTGCATGAATGTTTTTTTCCCCCAATAATAAACCAAATCGCGTAAAGTCATTTCATACCATTTCTTTCTATCCTTAAAGCTATGAATTCGGTATTTTCAAAGGATGGAAGAGGCTACCTCGAGCTAATCGAAATTTACTGCTTGGTTGATAACTGTAATCGATTTCTCCTTAGAAATAACTTTAGTGATATCCCTCTTTACTCCGTGAAAAATGTACCTACCTCTTCAGTGCTTTTCAAAATCCTTCCTTCGTCGAGAATGTAGTCAAATAAAGCCGAAATTCGGTTCGGTAAAAGACGATACCTTTTACTACATCCGATATTGGTCACGCCGAAAATAAAAAGGGGCTCCTTGATATTATTTGCCTTTGAGACGCTTTCGAGCTGAGCTTTTATCAAAGGACGACAACCTTAATAATTAAACGGAGAGAGATTAAAAAAAAGAGGATCAAAAGCTTTGAAGCGAGGATCTTCTCCCTAAAATTGTAATCCGATCTCTTTACTTGTACCTATTTACTCGTAAAAGGGCTTCAGATTTATATTAAGAAGTATAATCCTTTGTTCCCGAGATAAAATCATTAATTGATCCTCTCTCGATGATGGGAAGCCAGTTACTTGGTTCAAATTGCATGAAAAGTCGTAATAATTTTGAGCGCCATAATTCAATCGATGATAATTTCTATAATTAGTCATTATGCGGTATAAGCGTGACGCACGCTTATCTATTTTTCGTCAATCAATAAATGAAAATTCCTTCATATGTGAATATGTGGTATAAACGTGACGCACAATCAAATATTATATTTTAATTACAAATTCTTCGTCAGAAATAAAATGAAATAACTGGAGGAAATATTATAAGAAAATCTTATTGGTTTCTTCTTATGCTCCACACGAAGAAAACATTAAACATAATGAAAACCAGTAGTAAGTTAGTAAACAAATAAGTAATAATAATAAAAAACAACGCTATACCTTCTCAAAAGCATGTTCTACCTATTACTGGGAACCACTAATTAAAAATATGTACAAAATGCAATATGAAAATCTTAATGGGTATTAAATACGTTTTTGAATCCTATGTTGGATCTCAGCAGGCAAACAAAGGCATAATACGGGTGTAATAAGGCACAGTCTGGGAGTGATCTCCATTCGTCCGCTTTTGGACTTTTTTTTTTTCTCTTCAGCTAAAATTTTGTTCATTTTTTGGGCAGGAATGAGTAAAATATTTTCTGCTTCCTTAACGATTGCAAAGTCATATTTGTACATCCTGGTATCGTTTCTAAAATAAATTTCTTCACGAGCCAAATAGTGAGTGCACGTAGGGTAGGTTTGGTACAGACGAAGGTTTGAGTCTGGAAGGAAAACATAAGAAACATATATAGCGGAAAAGAGTAAATCAAGGAGTTGCGGGAAATGTCATCATTGGTCAATTAAGAAATGAAAAAATGATACTCAATGCACTTTACGTTGTTGCAAACGCAGAATCGACTGATGAGTTGAAAATGATGAAATACTCGTATGTACGGGACCATGTACAATACTAACCGCGCATTCGCTGACAGTTTCATCAAATTCGGATGAAAACTGTGGAAATTACGGTCATTACAAGTATTTCACATTGGCGCATAAGCAGTAGCTATTAATGATACAATAGTGAAATTAATATGATGTAATCAAGTCATCTTCTTCAACTATCATTCAAATTTAAGCGAAATCGAACGACTAGAGTGTGAAAAAATGGAGCATAATGGAATTTAAGTTTGCGCATGCGCAGAGTGAAGTATTGGTTTTGATTACTATGAAACTTATACTGGACCGCCTACACCCTAGCCCGCACATTCCCTAAAAATTTCATCCAGATCGGATGAAAACTGTGAAAAATAAGCTTGTTGCAAGGATTTCATATTGGCGCATGCGCAGTAGTTATTAATGATGAAATTATGTTGAAATTGATATAAGATGATGAAATTGTCATCCCCCAACTATCATCCAAATTTGAGCGAGATCGGACGACTAGGGCGTGAGAAAATGATGCTTGGTACAATTTACGTTTGCGCATGCGCAGAGTGAGGAATTGAGTCAAGCACGATAAAACTGATAGGGGATCGTTCACCCCGTAGCCCGCACATCCCATGAAAATTTCATCCAAATCGGATGAAAAGTATGGAAAATAAGCTTGTTACAAGCATTTGCGACACATGACAGACGACATACATACACTCAGACACACACACATACAGACAGACTTGCGTGTGAAAATTTTGATTTTGGAGACCGAAAAGACTATGTAAAATTATGTACTCCCTAACAAATATTCTCCTATTTATTAACATGCGGGTATATTAACATGAAAATAAATGAATCCTGGTGCTAAATCATGAATATGTACCAAGTTTCAGATGTTACGGAGCTAAAAGTAAGGGAAGGGCGCTGTTGCATTTTTGAAGTTCTTCTTCCACTTCTCTGATTGAGGAATAGCTTTTATAATTTTTCCTTCTTGTTGTCGAGTTCCAGCAGTTTCCTGAAATAGTCGGATTGCTCGCGCACTTCTCATCAACACTTTAAACTTTGAAAAACTGGAGCACTCCATTGATGAAAACTCGGTCAAAAGAAATAGACTTTGTAAGAAGCATTGTTGACCCCAACATCCATGTTTCTATGGCATGGTTTTTGGTATTACTATAAATAATATTTAAGGTGTAGTGAGATTTTCATGAAGTATGTAATTATTTTCCGTTGTACAATTAAACGAATGAATAAAATAAATGATTAATAAATAAATATTCGATGGTAGGGTAGGCACATGCAAAAATGTTAGCCTTATTTGCATAACAGCGTGTATATATACACATATGTCATTTTTCTATTTTGAATTGAAAACTTTGTCTCGTACTTTATTCTTCAAATAATTCTACACTTCCACGTTGGAATAAGTGAGGAAGCAATACTACCCACCCGTCTTGACAGACTTTTTTCTCGGTGTGATATCGAAAATTCTTGTCCAGTTTTGAGTTCGACAATACTCTCGTATGAAGCGCTAGGGAATGGAGGAAGGAGCGATCGATTTCCTGCGTAGAACAACAGATCTAACGGCGAGGACAATCTCCTGAGGATCACTACAACCCCCGGGATACCTACACCGTAATCCGTCAGTTTATGTTGAGGATTACACGGGTGTGGGAATATCTGGCGAGTGGGAGGCGTTTGGATATCGTAGACAGAAGGTGTCGTACCATGAACGAAGCGCGTGTTTCTGGTTTTATATATACATTGGGCGACTGTACCCTGTTCGCCCCCGCGATAAATGCGACACCGATTAATATTCCATAATTGGTTAATATTCCATAATCGTCTTCTCTGAAACTGTCAACCATTTACTTTTATATTTCAATAATTAATTCAACAAGAAGAAAAGAATCAACAAGATATGCCCACAGGCAACGGGACCTGCGAAGACCTAATATATCATTAAATATATCCATTGAGTGTAAAGGTCTAAGTGTGAAGGTGTCATATCATGAACGAAGCGCGTGTTTCTGGTTTTATATGTACATAGGGCGACTGTACCTGTTCGCCCCCGCGATAAATGCGACACCGCTAAATATTCCATAATTGGTTAATATTCCATAATGGTCTTCTCTGAAACTGTCAACCATTTACTTTTATATTTCAATAATTAATTCAACAAGAAGAAAAGAATCAACAAGATATGCCCACAGGCAACGGGAGCCGCGAAGACCTAATACTCGTATATCGTTGAATATATCCATTGAGTGTGGAGGTCCAAGGGATAGTTTTTCACGACATGAACCGGTAACGCTACAGTCCTATTGGTTAATAACCATAACGTCTCAATTGGTGGGTCGAGGAAAGTAGCTTGTGATTCGTTGAACACTTTCTTTACCCAGTTGGGAAGTAGGCTGACTGAAAAATTTAATATTGATCACCAACAAACAAACACATCAAATAACATAGCAAAACACAGTATTTACCCTTCCACGCATGTCTGAAGAAGACTTGGACTATTTTACAATCTATGAAAGGTAACTACGTCGGTATTGATGGAATTCAATTATGCATTATTAAGAAGCAGCGTAAAAGCATCAATTGTTGACACTATTGGGGGAAATCCCTCTTAGATTCTGTGTTTTACCCATGGATTCAAGAAAATGGAACTTCCAAGTAGTTATTATATATTGTGAGTTTGTTATGAATAGTTTGCATATACCTATTTAATTTCTCCAAATAACTTTGATGATTGTCAAGAGGAAGCTATGTGCTACAGCCAACTTGCTTTTCGTTGCTGTCCAATCTCAACTTCAGTGTTACTGAGCAGCGAACCTCGGAAATTTTTAATTTCATTACGGGGGGAGCTATCAAGGACTGCCCAAAGTACAATACTCATCAGGTGTAGTTTTGAAACTTATTTCAAGAGTTTTAAATTTCATTATGTGAGGGGGTCGAGAGGGAATACTGATAATTCGTTACGTTTTAATTATTATCATTTGATTTTCGTGATTTGGTTTTTCTGTCCATATTTCAGTGCAGTCATACAAAAAGTCATCCTTAAAGTATCAAAATGATGATCGTTGTCGTGAATTAAGGGGATGATTCCGATAAATCGTGATATCTTCATTTTTCCCATCCGTGTTCCATTCCTTCTTGTTTGTTTGATATGCTTTTGATGCGCTGATATTTGGAGATTTCATTTTGATAATGGATTGATGGTGAGAAGGAGTGATGGAGAGGGAGATAAACTGCACTATTTACATTTTTCTCAACAGGGGGGGGGGAGGGGGGTGAGAGGATTTAATTCCTTTCTGTTTTTAGATTAGTGAAAGCGATTAAATAATCACGAAGCGTCAGAAGAAGCAAATGAATCTGCAAAGCGAGGATAATAGATTTACTGCAACGAATCACACACAGGGACCTCTCTGTAATGCATGCATTACAAAGCGACTAAGTTTCCCAATTATTATAGTATTTTCACCGAAAAGATTTGAAATGAGTAAGAAACCTTTGTTTATGAATGCATGAGAATAACTCGACCTTACATGAGTTTTCCATGAAGCAATGTTCAAGGCATATCCTTAAGTTATACTTGTATCTTCTTAATACGATTAAAGCCATTTCCCGTGGGATGATTTTTATTAAATAATTGTACAGTGTTATCCGAAAGACTGATTCATCCAAGATATGCAGTTGAAATACTTGGAGGAATTTGAATTGAAATTGCATTTTCGTTATTAGTTTAATATTAGGATTATTTTATATCGAGTTATCCTATCACAAATTCTTATATTTATTTATATATGTATTTAGTTTAGTTATTAGTATTAGGTAGAATCAAGGTTATCTATGCATAGAATGAAAGTTTTATTATTGCCACCATGAATAGAAGGATAATTTGGTTTAATTAGGAGAACTAATTGCACATTGATCTGCAACAACTCCCTGGACGGGTCTGTGACATCTGGGAGAGAAATTCCACTTATTTTAGTCAATTAGTGCGAATTAGGTAATTTTAAAGATTTCTTGTGTCACTTGTCTTGTTTCTGGTTGACGGATTGATTTGAAATTGGAAATGAAAGTAGCTTAGTACCCTTAATAGAATATTTGACAATAATATACATTATAAGTTCTCTAGATGAATAAAATATAGAATAAACCCGTACGATCTGGTTTAAAAAACGAAAATCTCTCGGCTTTGTCCGAAAAAGCGTAATTCCAGGTGTCGGACCAAACACTGAACAATAAACTCCAACACATAACACCGAGGTTCGGAACACGAGAATTCCAACGTCAGAGTGGAACGAGAAGGCTCGCCTGAATCAGATTGGTATTGTCAGCCTAGAAGAGGGCGGAAGCCTGAAACCTAGCGACAAAGATTTACTAAGATTGGATTCCTCGGATGTTTTTCAACAAACAGACTACGCAGGCTATCTAGGGGTTTTGTCGATGGGGTTGACCGCAAGATTCCACGATTTTTTCCCTTTTTTTTTCTAACCAGAGTTTTTCCCTCGAGTTACCCTCGCCACCGTCATACCTCGTTACTTTTTTCTCCTCGTCGAGGTAGAAAAAAAACCAGTCGAGAAAATCCCCTGACGCGGGAAAAAGAGAATTTCGCTTTGACTGATATCGGACGGAAAATCGGCTATTTCGTCCTTCAGGAGCATTCTTAGGGGCATGCTCATCCGCTAGCTAGCGACACCGAGTACCTACTTTCCGTTCTCGTTGTCATCCCTTCTCGTCCTAGCGTGATCATTTTTATCAGTCACACTTCTTCTATTTTTCCCGGTGTTATTTCATTTAGTGTTACGATTTTTTGAAGTTATTGAGTATTGAGTGGATATTTTTACGATGAATAATTCAGTTGAGCTCAAGTTGAACTGGTCCCATTTGTCAATCAAAGAAAAGTGCAGGATTCGCGATGCTGGCCGCCCCTTGTCATCACTACAAGGACTAACGCAAACTTTGAAAATCAAAAATCTTTCTGATTCGGTCCGTAAGTTCAACCCCTATAATGTGATAGATTTTATTTTTTATATTCCCCATTATTTATCTAGATTATGACTAACCCTTCTCTTTCCCCATGAACATCTCCTCTCCCTTTCCTTCCCCTCCATGGCAAGATTTGCTTTCACCTCCACGATGGTTTTTGCTGGGCGGGTATACATTTCAGCTATTGCAATCATTCCTTGGGTTAACTCCTTTGATGGTTAAGTACTTCAGAACTTATGTCTTCCATTTGAGAACATTTCTCGTGTCTGGTGTACGTATTTAGTATAAAAGCACCTCTACCGTCCCTGCGATAGCCCATGTTGATCTCTGTGCACCCCCTGAGTTTCAAGACAGGAGCCGCCACTGAATAAAATATATGGGGGGTGGCGGCGGCGGCTATGGTATAGATTACCGTCAGACGGAGTTCACCTTTTTTTCTACATTGCCTATTTTGTTATATTTAGTAACTTTGCACCTAGTACATAATATACCCATTGCTTTCTTATTTTTATCACTGATGTTAGTTTAGGGTCGTATTATCTTATCCAGTTCGAAACCGCAGTTGTTTTTCTACATTAGTTTGTTTTATGTATACATATTTATTAGTTGTAGTTAGTAATGGTATAATATATTTTGCTAGTTTAATATTGTTCTTAATTGTTCTGTTGATTATTGTTTTTCGTTGTTCACTGATTCATTGATCAACGTTCGGCGGTATGCCCAAGCAGATTTTACATAATGTATATTGATTGTCCCAGTCGCAGCCGTTAAGTACGCTGATAAGGTACCCAACAATTGAGCATTTCGCCAGGAAATTTTCTGATTCCTCGTTTCCCCTCATATTAAACGAATAACATATGTGAACCCTCTTTTGCATATACAGGATATAGACTCCATAGAAATGTTGTTGGGGATGAAAACTGTCGCCGCTATCACAGCAAAACATTGAATCATGGATAGTATTTCGGGAGACGAATTCATCATTTATTGCAATGTGATTCTCCGTGATGACATTAGTGGACGTCAAAACTTTCTCTTTATTACTTACTGATATACTCCAACATGAAAATGACAAAACCGCAACCAATTATGGTGTTTATGGTCTCCTCGTGTGCAAAACATGAATGTAGAGGTCACTAAAATGCGTTAAATATTTTCAAATTACATTCCATATTGGGTTTTCAAGGTTGGAGGAAATGGTAAATTCAGATAAATAGTAAAATATAAATCTTGTAGATTATTTGTTGTTATGTTGAAAACCAAAAATAGACGTTACGTTTGCGTATGAGAAAAGATACTAGTGGCTCGGGAGTGCTTTAGGAAACACACAAAGCATAGCCGTTCATTCCATGAAAATGTCGATGAAAATCGGATGAGAACATTATCATAAAGATTAGGCTTTGTATGCCGATCTCCGCAATTTCGGCCTGACAGGCTGACCATTGCGGCTATTGAAAATTAGTATGTGAAAATGTACAGATGCGACATTTTTAGCCAACCTTTGCGGAAAAAGAAACGAATAAGTTTATCACCCTAGCTCGTTGTATACAGTTTACATCGCATAAAGCCTCTTCCAGGGTAGGTATAACTCGAAAGGCCAAAGTTACCCAATATTTCACAACTAAGTTACTCACTTACTTAACAAATATGAAATAAACATGAGATGGAAGGACGATTTGGGTCGTTTTCTCTTGAAGCTGGTGAGTCTGAGCCCGCTGTGAAGACCTAACAACAATCTACATGAATACTTGAGGCCCAAGTGGTCCCCGAAGGCCGAAAGTCGGACCTGCATACGGGAGCCCGAAGGGGCTCATGCCTCACCTAAAATTACCCTATAAAACAAAACGTACGGCCTCGTAAATAATATCGTAATCTTATCAAAACGGGTGCGACTTGGCAAGGGGAGAGAGGGCGGAATAGGCCCTGCGGCATTTCAACCCCCTCTCATTGTATCGTGTGCTCATCGTGTATGTACACCACACGATAATGGCTCTAATTTACACGGTTAAACTGCAAAGCGTATCTAATAGGTGAGGGAATAAAACCAACGTTAAGCTAACTGAAATTAAGCTGTACACCCAGATTACTCAAACCTGAAGGCCAGTAATCCAGAATGACCACAATTAATTGGAGGATTAGGGTGTTTATACAAACTGACAATCCAATATCAACTTATTTAGTTAATTGTGTTCTATTCATAGGTTAATAGTTATGTTGTGTTGTCAACAAACAAAATCACTTCGACTCTAAAATCTATTGAGGTAGTCATTCTAATTTCACTTATAAAATAATTAACTCTGCTAAAATCAAATATTCACAAAATAGCACATATTTACCAGAGGTTATGGGCCCAGTACGCTTCCATTGCGCAACGAAGACGAATCTTTCGCGTCCCCAGAACCCATTTCTGATGGATAAGTAAACCTAACGTATAGTAAGTAAAGTAACCTAACCTTGTAACTATTTACAATGACAATCAAGGAGCTCACAGTCTTGCCAAGAACCCAACTCAGCACTTAAAAAAGAAACATATCGACAACCATCATAATTTCCTGAGGCAATGTGTTGAAGAAAATACTATTGGCATTCGATACCTACCAACGGAACCTATGATTGCAGATGTGTCAACAAAAGGGTTGCCTGGAACTAAACATGATGTTTTTACAAGTGAACTTGGAGTGGCCAGTTTGAGGTAACGTTTTTATACAAACTGAAACACAATTATTAACTTATTTAGTTAATTGTGTTATATATTCACATGTTAATAGTTATGTTGTGTTGTCAACAAATAAAATCACTTCGTCTCTAAAATCTATCAAAGATGGACTTTGTTTAGACAGATAGATTCTGCAAAAATCAAATATTCGCAAAATAACACATATTTACAAGTGAATAAGGCAAAATCGGACAAAGTGTTGCAAAAGCACGACTCTTCTATAAATGCATACCGCAGTTACAAATGCACAAATTTTGGGCTTTTAAATGGTAAAGTTTCCGACCAGTGGAGTCTCGACCATGCTTTGGCAAATTTGCAGTCGAATTAAGGGGCGTCAGAGGCGAGGAGAAATATGAGAATGTCAACAAATAAAGGTGAACATTATTTGCAGCAATTTTAAATTAATGAAACTAAGCTTGATGTGTTTAGTATAGCAACAGAAGCCGGCTTGTGCAATAAAGAGGTAGGTAAGTTCAAGTAGGTACGTCAGTACTTCACGGCAGATTTTGGGAATTTTTATTAGGTAGTTAATTTACATCAGTTAGAACTTCCAACTTAGAATTGATAGTTGATCCAAGAACTAGGTGTGCAGTATTTCGTACGTACCTACCTACAGTAAGTTATTATTGATGTTCAGTACTAGATTTGTTCATTGAAATTATTGAAACACTTGACGTTCAAGAGCACCGTCGTACCTCCCACCACAATCCTCCGTGTATACCGTATCAGCCTCCGTATAATAAACCTGCCTCCTTATAAACCATAATCGGCCACCGTATAATAATCAGCCTCTGTTTAATGAACGGGCCTACGTAATTGATGAGAATGATGTGTATAGTTTGGTAGCCTGGATGCTCTGAAATCTATGATTGCTGGTGTGTTGACAAAATGGTTACCTGGAGCAAAACATCATGTTGACATGGATATGTCTTTGCTCTGGGGGGTGAACCAAAAATTTCCGTGATGCAAAATTTGTGTCACAATTTTAGTGTTTTTCACGTACAACCCAGCCGTTGCTAGGGGAATGGAACTTCCGCAGTTTTCATCGCACATAAATCGTTCGCCACTCGTTGGAAAGCGCTTGATTTATGTGATAAATGTCCACATCTCTAGCTACCAATTTCCTCCTCCTTACGTACCTGGCAACATTCCTAAGCTAAGTTGATTGGACTATAATCAATTTTAATAAGCCGGTTACAATATTCTTAACGTAAAGCAATAGCATCATAATACTCCACTCCATAGGAAACATTTTCATCCTCTTGACAACAGTCGACTGTTAACAACAACTCATTGTAGTGGCTTCTCTCCACAGTTATTTTCAACATTTCTATAAGTAAACCGTTGTTTTGTTGGAATTAGTCGGGATGCGGCCATGCGGCCCAGGGATTTGTTTAAAGTTAAAGGATTTGTTTACAACTCTCGAGGACAACCGTTATGAAATCCCCAATCAAAGACATATCCATGTAACATGGTATCTGCTTGTAAAGCAGATAGTGGAACTCGTTTACGAGTTGTTTAGTTAGGTACTTGATTTACGTTTTTCATATGTGAAGTTGGAGTTGCCAATTTGAGGTAACGTGTTGTTTATACAAACTGACACACCAATATTAACTTATTTAGTTAATTATGTTCAAGTCATAATATATGTTAATTATAGTTATTGTTGTCAAATAGTAAAATCACTTCGCCTCTGAAATTTATCAAACATAGTTGTTCTAATTTCACTTACAAAACAATTAGCTCTGCTACAATCAAGTATCCACAAAATAACACATATTTAGAAGAAAATAAGGCAACATTAGACGGAGTGTTGCAATAGCACAACTCTTCTACCTAATCCGCAATAGTTGATGCTCAAACCATTTTGCGCTTTTGAATGGAAACGCTTCCGATTAGTCAAGTCTCGATCATGCTTTGGCAAATTTGCTATCGATGTAATGGGCGTCAGGTGCGAGGGGAAATATGAGAATACCAACAAAGGTGCACCTTGCATTATTTATAACATTTATAAATATAGTGTTCAGAGCGAGAGGGCAGCTCAAGTTGTTTAGTGGAGGTGTACTCATCGCGGATGTTATGTTACGCTCGTGGCCGATGCAGCAGGAATGAGGCTATTAACATTGTGTGCTCAGCCTCATTATCACCCCACCTTGACCGAAAACCAAATTCAAACTTGTATATGAAGGTCGTCATGCAAGAGAAAGGAAACATTTGATAAGGGACTGGAATTTTCATACTTGTCTTTAACCAAGTACATCGCACTACTTTTCCGTTTTGAGGGCATCTAAAGCGTTTAGCGTGTGTTAAATTAAAATTGCATATCTTGGTCGATTTTGGAGATTTTTTTGCATATTTTGACTGTTTTGTGCATATTTATGCATTGATCGAAACTGGGGATTTTTTTCTATTTTTCGACATTGCCATCGCCAAATCCTCCCCTATATGTTCTTGAAAAGGGGTCGTTGACATTCTTAGGCATTTCTCCGTTTCCGTGTACCTGGTAGGGCTGACGGGGAGGTGAGGCACACCCTTACCACTTATAACTGAATGGGATGCCTTTTCACTTAGAGCTACGAATACATCATTTCGATTAGCACCCAAAACTACTAAAAACGTAGACCTATGCTCTCCAAACGTTTTCCCTATAAATACCTCATATCTATGGGTCGAATTTATATCGTCTTAGAATTTCGTGGGAGTAGTTGTGACAGTTTGTGTGATCAGTTGTTGAATAGTTAGTGCCACCATGCCATCACTCAAGGATCTGCTCCTATGGATCGGCCACGATCCTGCATTCAAACTAGATAGCAAAACCATTTCTCACCCATGTGAACTTAGACTACGATTAGCTACAAATTAAAAAAGTTCCATTCATGCAGCATGAGCGTTTGAGCGAATTTTCGTAAGTTATCGTACTATATTATGTTAAATTGTTTTGAAATTTGAGCATTTTGAGTGCAAAGAAATTCTTAACTAGTATTTTTATGACAAAGAACGTATGCTAAATAGTAATCTGCCATTCAAAAAAATATTTTGGATTTTTAGCTTTTTTGCAGTTTTTATCGATTGTATAGCAAATTTTAATCAAATTTAATTAAACTTTCAGCCCAATGCTGTACATACACTTTTTAATGTTTAATGTCTGCTAAAAATTATAAGTTTTTTTTTAGCCATTTTTAGTCATTTTTTGGCATATTTTAAAAATATTTGACCAATTTAATGTGCTAAAAAAATGCTGGCCAACGAACTCATCCTTTCGTATGAAGAGCTTGATTTTTTGGCGCAAGAACGGAATTTTTATCTCCTGAAATTTGCGTTTTTTTCAATGAATACTCAGTCACTGGAATGGGAATGTGCTCCATATCGCATCTGTATACTATTAACGTAGAATAATTTTTACGGAGACCTTTTTGCCGAAAGTTGTAATCAAATAGCCACGATAAAATGAAGCAGGATAAACGGACTTCTAAGGGAAAATTTTTGGAAACATCTAATTGAAAATTTTGTTAGCCCTTTTGAAAATTTTAATTCTTCTCCTCTTGCAATAGCTTAAGTTTCTATGAAAATTCGCTAATCGAATCTAGTCTTATCAAGAATGAGATTTTAACGAATTTACAAGGTATTACAGTTATAGTCATGAATATCTCGAAATGTCTGAAAATATTGACATGGATAAGTCTGCTCTGGGGGGTCAACCAAAAATTTTTGGAAACATCTAATTGAAAATGGAACTTCCGTGTTAGCCCTTGATTTATGTAATAAATGTTTTGAAAATTTTAATTCAAATTGTTTCTTAGCCGGTTACCTATTGCAATAGCTTAAGTTTCTATGAAAATTCGAACTAATCGAATCTAGTCTTATCGAGTATGAGAGGTCAGAATTGTATAGTTTGGTGGTCTGGACAAATTTACAAGGTATTACAGTTATAGTCATGAATGTCTCGAAATGTCTGAAAATATCTTTCACAAACGTCATCTCTACATCTTAAAGCAAATAGTGTCTCACAATTGATTGTTGTATTGTTGGTACGTTGTCTTATAGTTGAAGTTACGATTGGTCTAATATTATTGTAGTTTTCGTCCGGTGGAATTACGATTCAGTTTAATGTTATGTATCCCAGATAGTGTCTAGAGTTTTAACTGTTGTCTTTCCAATAGAAACCTTATAGCAAAAAGTGTCTCACAAAAAAAAAAAAAAAAAAATTAAGAAAAATCTCTGTCTAAGTTTTAACTGTTGATAGAAACCGAGGGGAAATAAAAATTAGTTCTATGCGCTAAATCTTGACAGAACATGGAACATATTTTTGCCTCCATTAAAATTGTCAACTGCAGAGATTTAATTGATTTTTACTCCCTTGACCCTCCCTTCAAATTAAACTTCCTGCGTTGAATAGGAAAGGAAATGGCATTGGAGCTCACTCATCTGATCATTGATTACTCAGATGCTTTCCGCATTCTCCCTTGAATCTCCCTATCGAACTTCAGCTTCCTGCGTTGATTAGGAGAGGAAATGGCTGTGGAGCTCACTCAGATGATCAATGATCACTTAGGCGTCTTCAGCATTTTCCCTTGAGGCGCCCTCTCAAATTTCAGCTTGGTGCCTAGTTGGGTCGTCTTCAGTATACTCCCTTGAGACTCCATCTCAAATTTCAGCTTTCTGCGTTGAACTATATGTGATAGCGGCTGTAATTTCGAAACTATAATTTTGTCTCGTAACGGTAATTTTGTCTCATTTTTGGCCGGATTATGATAGCAAAAACATTTTCCCTGTTGAAATCTGTTTAACACATCCAATAATACCTCCCGCTCTAATAATTCAAAAACACGACAATCACGTGCATTTGGCGGTTATTGACGATTTGAAAATAAATCTGATTCTGCAAGCCGGAATTAAAATCTGTCGGAGGCCCAACTCGTTGGACAAATATTGACCGTCGTAGTAGGATGCTCATCCTTCGGGTTCATTAGCGCTGATTATTAGCGAGAGTCGGGAAAGAGCGTTTACTCAGAGTTAACTCAGTCATAAAACCGACTTTTCCGACTTGTGGGCGGCGAGGGAAAGGTCGACCAACTCAATTTAACTAATTTCCTCTCATTTATCTCGTCATAATCTCAGTTCGAATCTCGATGAGGAATTAGCCTAATCAAATGACCCCTTTTATTCCTTCAGATCCCGCGTTCAGGGTGACAGTGGCGGCATTTTATGAAAAGTTGATCAAATACGGAATTTATCCAATTTAAGATCAGTCAGTCAACTGTCATAAGTAACTTTTGACATAACTGTACTTATAGCCCTCTCCGACCTAGATGTTTTCGACTGTGGGCTCTAATACACACTTACAACTTGAGATATCGCCAACGCTTTCAGTTAAAAAAAAAAAAAATAAATAAAAATAAAAAAAAATAAAAATAAAAATAAAATAATAATAATAATAATGATAAAAAAAATAAAATAAAATAATAATAATAGGAATAAAACCCTGAATATTAATACATATAGGTTTATTATTTACGATTAGATAGCCCTTCTACGCAGAAAAATTCTCTTTAATTATTAATCATAACCTATTGTAGATACATAACTTACCAAAGAGAAATAGATTAAATTAAATAAAGCTCCGACACTTTCCTAGGCCCTCTGGGTCTTACAAGTGCTGATATCGAAGTACAATATTAATAGTAACTACATCAGAATTAAAGTATATTGACATTCGCGTAGGCACCCACCAACCGAAAAGTAATGAGACAAAAAGTAACACCTTCCTACGCTTCACTAGTCCATCTATAAGTGACAAAAGGTATAACAAACTCGATGTTTCTACTCCCATGTTCTTGGCTGGGTAAGGGTTAAATCAAAACTATCGATGATATGAGCAGTTTCACTCAGGCTTCATCGAGCACGTTGGATTTGGATTGGAAGATATGGAACTGCCCTCAAACCCCCTTTGTTAGTAGAATAACAGCGAAGAAAGTGACCTACCTCAGATATCAACCCCCCCCTCTCGTCCATCACCACCCTCAGACTTAAAACATTGTCTGAAAATATTACATTGTTTCCTTAATAGTAAAAAAAGCTCGTTCATCAAGTGATGATTCTATTGAAATCCGTTTTGAGCCCAAATAGCCCATAAAATCCGCCGACTTCATGGGTGTGGACACTGTCGCGGCAAGCCATGTGGACCTTAGTGGAGCATTAGCTCGAGTCACCAAGGCTCCATTGGAGCCATCTTCGCTGCGCCTCCTTCGTACTATGGGTGAGTCTTTGGTATGAATACTGCGGGGTGGCTCCTAGAGTCAGACCATGAAGTTCGCTCAGCTGTGCGCTCTCGGCTGGACTTCCGACCTTTGCACCTACATCCACACACAGGTCAAGGGCTTGGGAGGTATTGTATCTCTTTCAGCCAGTTTCTGATCTGTACGCTGCCAGCGTCTGCTTGTCCTGGAGAGCTCGAGTGGAGAGGTGGCCTTGCTGCTGACCTGGACATTTTCAAGCAGCAGTTGTTGTGAGATTGAGTAAAATCAACTGCCCCAAAAGCCAGCTCGTCTGCTGAGTTTGCTGCAGTACTGCATGATTCAGTGGATGGTAAAGAACTCCGAAAGTGCTCTGAATCCTTCATTTCTTGTTTAATGGGCATCCGGGAGTATTGGGTCTCCCGACTGCCGACATTTTCATACCATCTGGATGGCTGCGCTAGCAATCTCAGTGAGGGGCTTCTGTTTATTTTTAGTATACGTAAAATCAACCGTGTTTGAAAAAATGAAAAAATTCCAGTCACGTATCATAATTATATGAGCGAATTTTCGAAAATTATCGTGTTATTACAAATGCATTATGATACATTGTTTTGAAATTCGCCTCATTGAGAGCGACCACTACCGATTTCACTGCAAAACAAGCCGTTTTAAATAACATTCTTCAATTCAAAATAAATATTGGATTTTTAGAATTTCTTAATCGATTTTTAGCCAAAATTAATTAAATTTAAGTATAATTTCCAGCATAATTTTGTGTATTAGGTTTTTGATGATCAAGATCATTGTTGATAAACTTTTTTAAAACTAAAATTCTGCAAAAAAAAAGCGAATTTTACACTTTTAGCAGTTGTTATAGGTTTTTTAAAGCACATTTTTCAAAATTTAAGCAGAATAATGTGCTCCAAAAGTGCTGGCTAACGAGCTCATCCTACCATTGGAAAGCTCAATTTTCTGGGTGAAAAACGGAACTTTGATCTCAATCTTTGATTTTTTAAGGAGAGTTAACGCGTGGAATGACACACAACACACACAGTCTCTCTCTATCACACACACATTCTCTTGGCGGTATCTTTGCCGATAGAAAGTTCTCGGTGTTTGAAGATTGGATGGACGCAGGCGCATATTGGAACAGTGGAAAATAAGCGGGATGATGTGGCCGTCAAGGAAGCTTCCTTGAATATGGAATTGGTGGAAGTCTTTGGTTTGCTATCACCAACATACTTCAAACATTTAGCAAGGCAGCAAGCTTTAGCTGCATGGGAAGATGAGTGAGAAAGAACTGCTATGGATTCCACCTCAAAAAGTTTTTCTCAACAGTCCATGACCGCCTGAAAGTTTCATTTAAGCAGTTCTGACTCAGGTACCTCACGGGGCATGTACGTAACAAGGCATACTTACGAAGATTTGCCATCAGGGATGACGACTGCTGCAGCTGTTCAATGGGAGTCAGCCAGACGTGGGATCAGTGATCATTTAAGTGATTGTGTTATTTTTGTGAATTCTATTGAGTTTTATGTGTTAAATAACATTTTCGATGAGAAATTTTTTTAAATGTTAAAACGATTCAATAACTACAATGAAAATTTTTGAATTATCTTTAATTGTTGTATTCATAAAACACCTGTAATCGTAAAAGGGTGCAGGTGTAAATATAAATATACAACATTTTACACCATTGCTTCAATTTTTACGAAAATTTAGTAAAATTGATTGATATTTTATTGATTCGTGGAAGCGGAAGGAACATTAGCTGGCACCTCCCGTTTTCGGAATCAAAAGAACATTTGAGGAGAAGTTTCGGTTATTTATTATTTACGACCCTACATTCCCCCTTCCATTGCCCATCCGTTTCGGCCTCCCCAGCCTATTTTAATGTTTATTAACTAGGCCTCCAACCGCAATCTTCTCCTCCTCCGTAATTCCAACCGGGACGGAGTTACATGTAGATTACCGGGAGCCAAAACGACCACTTTCCTTTATTTATTGTGGTCATGGCCAGTAAATTATGGCTAATTATATGACGGGGAGACAACGTAATGATACCTAATTCTACGTAATTAGGCGCTCTTGTGTTGCGGTTTCAACGATGTGGATTTACAATGTAAATATACCCATAGAAGGACGATGAAACCCAGCCCCGGCTCCGAACGCAATAAGACTCCTCACGGTGGATTCAAACACAGAACATCGGCTGACATAAGAACAGTGATATTTTTGCCAAATTTTCGTAGGAAAGCTATGGCGATGGCTCCAAAAATATTAAAATAATGTTTTATCAAATTTTTTTCATAGAAAATGGAGTTTTGAGACACTCAGAAACGATTCCGGGATGTAAACATTTTCATATACTATATACAGGGTGTCTCCGAAAACGGTTTCCCTCCCTGCTATACTCGTGGAATTCAAAAAAGGTTCCGGTCATGCAGTATGATCGTATGAGCCAATTTTCGTAAATTATCGTATTATGTTATGTTACATTGTTTTGAAAATTAAGGACTTTGAGGGGAAAGAAATTGTTAGCTACAAATTTTATGGCAAAAAACTCATTATAAATAATATTCTGCGATTCAAAAAAAAAAAAAAAAAAAAATTTGGATTTTCAACTTTTTTGGAGTTTTTATATTGATTTTTTAGCACATTTTAAAGAAGTTTAAGTAAATTTTCAGCAGAATTTTGCACATACATTTTTTAATGTTCTGTTTTATAGTTAATAAAATTTCTGCTAAAAACTATACATTTAACAATTTTTAGCCGTTTTTCGCTATTTTTAGTGATTTTTTTCAGTACTTTTTCTGAAATTGGAGTGACTTAATGTACTCAAAAAGTGCGGGCTGGAATTTGATTCTGTTTTTTTATTAATAATATTGTTTGTACGTTCATTGGCAAATCGTTTGTACGTTCCTAATGCGTTGTTAGACGGGGGGTCGGTCATAATTTTGATTTCAAGAGTAGTGGAAATGTTACCTAACAAAAACTCGAATTTTCATTTTTTATTTTGAAAAGGTAAAATGGAACCCGCCGTCTGTTGATAGTCCTTAGTGAGACAAACAAACCAAAAACCATTGAATTCGGATGAGTAGTTACGGTGCAAAGTGCACGGAAACTGAAAAAAGTACCCATATTTAGGTACTTGTAGCGTAGTACGTAAATGATCAATTTGGATTTATTCCCATAGTTTTGTTCATCTACATCTAAACTGTCTACTACAAACCAATTTTTTTTCTACTGTATTTTAAACCACAAAGAGTCGTTTGTAAAACACTGTTTTTCGGACTGACTTCCATTAATTATTTATCACAGTACGTAAAACTCAAAAATATCCCTCAGCTAGACAGGTTAGGCATTGGAAAAGAATAATTCTGATTTTTTTTATGAGGATTCATAGTGAATTCTGAAAACCAGCAATGATTTCAAGAAAAACTTGTTAACAAATGGCAAGAAACTTGAGTTAGCGTGAATGTTGATGAAAGAAAAGAGCAAAAATGTCAAAGACTTTCTTGGTTCTAACCACCCACTTCTCTCTTTGAATTAGAAACTTTTTTTTTAGAATTCGTTATTATTCCAAAGCTTCTACTATCGCAACACTATTTCGTCAACAGAACTTCAATCGTTATACTGAATAGGAGATGTCAAAAGCAAACCGTGACCAATAGGCTAATAATGGATATGAAAAACGTCTAAGTTGGATTGGCAGTAAAGCTTCCTAACATATTGTAAGGTGGGTGATATTTAGTTGACAGAATCCAATGGAAAACGCTGCAAATTATTTCACATAAAGGAATAATTGTGGCTTTGATCGGAATCGGATATTCTCCATGGAGTCATTATAAGTCAGAAGTTTTTTTATTTGCACATTCCAAGGAATAGCAATAATAAAGTCATGAATGAAATAGGCTAATAATGGATATTAAAAACGTCTGCCAAGTTGGATTGGCAGTAAAGCTTCCTAACATATTGTAACGTGGGAATAGATATTTAGTTGACAGAATCCACAATGGAAAAATCTAACAGGAATACAGGGTTGCACATGCGCATATGCACACTCTACTATTTCCGACGCCGATATAATTTATTGGAGATCATCTCTAGGAGCTCACCCACAACAATCCTGAAAGTTTCATAAAAATCGGTCTATTGGTCTTGGAGTTTCACGTGTGTCAAATTTCGCACGTTTCGCGTATAAGCAAAAGTCAATTCAATTAAATTTTATTGTTTGACCCGTAGGTATTACAAGGAGTTCCTTAAATACATAGAAAAGAATAGCACTTGATATCTTGCCTTCATTTCTGCCTCAACAAACAATTTAGGCTTTTACGTATGATGTATCAAATAATTACTTATATAGGTCTACATAATTTACGTATCATAAATGAGCAATGCATAAATAACATAGATCACAATCCACTGCCAAATTTCAATAATAATCCCGAGTCATTGCCAAAATTTCCAAAGCGGTGTTGATGATCGTTCTATCTCTTGTAGATTTTCATCTTCTTCTTGACCTGTTTTCTGGAAATGTTGGGAGGGGACGGAGGAGGAGTATACAGATTAATCTCCACTTCTGACCCAGTAGATGTAGAATCCTCCAACGTAATTCGTCCATAGTGAATGATACGTTTTTTTTCTCCATCAACCAGTAGTTCATCTCCAATCAAGACGGCATACTTCCCGTCTTTTCTTGCTTAAAACAATTTTGGCAAGAGATGTTTTCTGAATTCCCGTGCTCGTCTGTCGTAGAACTCGGATGTATTAAATTGGGATCCCTTGAACTTTTAAATGCTCTGGCGTACTTAAGATTTAGAGAAATTATTAGCAAAATGAATGTGAACTGGTCTACTTCTTGAAGGCTGGATGGTGCCTAAACGTCTTACACCTATAACTTCATAATCCTCAGGAACGCAATTTAGTTCCGTTCTAAATATGTCCATCACCTTCATTTTGAGAATATTCATGTTTTCTTTCCCTTCAAGAACGTTATGAATAATAAGATCGTTTCTGTTGTCCGGGTGCCGGTTCTGTTTCGAATTATTTTTTTCAGATAATGCTAGATTTTTTTCTATACTGTCAATTCTGTTATTATTATTATTATTATTATTATTTTTTATGAGCAAGATAGTTTCTAGGCTAAAAACAATTTCTTGCGACAGAGCATAAACCTGTGTATTCAAAACATTTGTATGTTCCTTCAAAATGCAGTCGCAGTTTTGAAGTTTGGTTGTGATTACGTCAAGGCATTGAATTACCTGATGTAACTCGGAGGTCAACATTCTCGTAGTTGCAATTATTCGAGGCGACACCGGTCGGCTGTTCGAGTGCTGCTGACTAAGGAATACGGTATTCGGTCGAGTGGATAGTCCTTTCTCTTCGGTAAACAACAAATCACCAACCGAACTCGCAAAAATGACCTTTTTCCAGAAATCTACCGGTTAAAAATTTATGAAAATTGTTATTGCTGAGATTTAATCAAAGAGCAACCACAAAAAACAAAAACTGAAACGAAATTCACAATACAACCCTGCTAAATCAATTCCTAATACGGAGCTCGCAAAAACACGTGCGCTCGGCTCGGCTACCTAACTGGAACTCTGTATAAGCAGAAGTCAATTCTCAACCATTGGCTATACGATTCATAGGGCACCTTCCTGAAACCTTCACTCAACTATCCTTTATAGTTGAACAGAATAGGCACAATATATATTAAGAAACCGGCGTCATTAGACACACAATTGTTGATTCGACGCTAATGAAATTTATAGGGAACTATCTAGGAGCTAACCCACAAAATCCCTGGAAATTGACCTGGAGTTTCACGTGTGTCAACTAAACTTGGTTTTAAGCATGCGCAATGGTTATTTCTCACTAAATTGCTGTAAAATTCACAGGACATCTTTTTGAAACATACAAAAACAGTTCACCCCTCAAGATTGAACGAAATTGGGTTAATAGATCGAAAGCAATAGAGGTGTAAAAAAATGTTATTTAGGCTTGCGAACACGTTATGATTGATTCAATGATTATGAAATTCATAAGGGACTATCTAGAGCTGACCCACACAATCCCTGGAAATTTCATCATAATCGGACTAACACTTAGTACGGTTTTGGGTGTCGAATTGGCACAGTCACACAGACAGAAACGGAACCGAAATTGATCAGCAAGCTCCGAATAGCAAAAACAAGAGGAAATTTTCATTTTGTGGGGAAAAAATATATTTCAACCTCTTCACGAACACCTCTTCTCGTTACCTTTGGTAGTGATGAAGAAAAATCAACAGCAATACAGCGAATGCGTTAAACTTAATATTGAAGAAATAAAAAATACTGTACAGTTCAA